>JAVTVY010004740.1:0-42287 GCA_036873755.1 Hanleya hanleyi
ATACTGAGTCCATCCTCTATCTCCCAAACTTTGCACACCCATTAACCTCATGGGATACATCCATTACCCCCATGAGTGTCCCCACCCTCCAGGAACTGAGCCCCAACTCATTGTAGATTTACGTGACATATCCATCACCCTTCCCCCATCCCAGGGCATTGTGACCACTCCAAGGGTGACCGTGACAGTGAGCTAGTGAATAGGATTTAACATCCCTTTAAACAATATTTTAGTCCTATCATGACGAACCAACTCCAAGGAAAATGAGCCCCACCCTCCATCTCCAGAAGTGCATGTACATCACATACTAAATGCAATACCCGAAGCAATTACATGTAACAGTGCTCCAAACTTGAAGCAAACTCTGATTGCTTTTTTATATGCCCGCCAAAAGGCGGACGTATTATGTGATGGCGGATTCCATCCGTTTGTCTGTCTGTCCGTCTGTCCGTCCCTCATGTCCGGTCTATATCTGGGACATTTTTCTATCTAGAGTTCCAATTTTTGGTGAGTGGATACCCTACAGGGAGACGATGTGTCACATACCAAAATGAAGTTCGAGGTCAGAGGTCAAAGGTCACTGGCCTAAAAAACAGAAAATCACTGAAGTGGTCTTGTCCGGTGTATATCTGTGAACATTTTCTGTCCATAGTTGCAAAAATTTTGTGAGTGGATACGCTAGGTGGAGACGATGTGTCGCATACCAAAATTGAGGTCGAGGCTCAGGTCAGAGGTCACTTGCCTAAAATCAGGAAATCATTGATCATTGACAGTTTTCTATCTGCATTTCTAATTTTTGGTGAATGTATGCCCTAGGGGGGAACAATGCGTTGCATACAAAATGTAGGTCGAGGTCAGAGGTCGAAGGTCAGTGTGACCGAAAAATCAGGAAATCATTAAAAATTTCTAAATTTTGGGAGTGGATTCAATAAGGGGAAATGAAGTGTTGCATACCAAAAGTTAGGACAAGGTTGAAGGTCAAAGGTCACTGTGACCCCAAAATCAGGAAATGATTAAAATAACATTTTTTTTGGTGTCAGTAGATATATTAGGGGGACATATGTCACATACCAAAATGTAGGTCAAGGTCAAAAGTCAAGGTTACTGTGAACCCAAAATCGTGAAATTGTTAAAAATTGTAATTTTTTGTGTCCATTGAGAAATTACGGGGAGACGGTTTGTCATGTACCAAAGTTTAGGTCAAGGTCAATAGTCAAGGTCTCTGTGACCGCAGAATCAACCACCAAATTTTCAACACTTATTTATCTAGTGCTAAGTCAAACGCCTATTGAAAGTGGCTTCCCTCGGCCCATATTTTACAGAATACTGTCCCTTTACAGATATATTAATTATGCCCCCCCTCTAATTAGAGGGGGGGCATATAGCGATCGCTTTGTCCGTCCGTCTGTCCGTCCGAATTTCTTGTCCGCGCGATATCTCGGTTAATAATTGATGGACAGGATTCAAACTTGCATGGAATGTAGCCAGTGCCTTGTAGTTGTGCAGCGTAGAGTTTTTTCCGAGTTCGGGTATAATTTTCAAGAGTTATGGCCCTTTTTCTGAAATCTCTGTGAATGGGACTTGTCCGGGCTGGATCTTGGTTAATTTTGTATGGACGATTATGAAATTTGCGTGATATGTGGTCAGTGCCCCAAAGTTGTGCAGCGTAAAGTTTCTCCCCGTTTCGCTTATATTTTAAGAGTTATGGCCCTTTGTTCCTGAAATCTCCATGAATTGGGACTTGTCCGGGCTGGATCTTGGTCAATATTGTATGGACAATTATGAAATTTGCAGGGTTTGTGGTCAGTGCCCTATAGTTGTGCAGCGTGAAGTTTCTCCGCGTTTCGCATATATTTTCAAGAGTTATGGCCCTTTGTTCATCAAGTCTTTGTGAATTGGGACTTGTCAGGGCTGGATTTCGGTTAATATTGTATGGACAATTATGGAATTTGCATGATATGTGGTCAATGCCCCATAGTTGTGCAGCGTGAAGTTTCTCTACTTTCGGTTATATTTTCAAGAGTTATGGCCCTTTGTTGATCAAACCTAAGTGAATGGGATATATTTATTTGTCCAGGCTGGATCTCTGTCCATAACCGATTTGGAGCAGGAAAATGGCTATAAAATTGTTCTTCTACATTCCAAAGCAAACCACATAGGTCCTGAAGTATGAAATTGTCCAAAAAAGAGTGAATTGGATTCAAAATTTACGATCGCTTCATAATTTCACCACAATATACTCCCAAGGAATGTAGGTCTCATAACCAGGTCACATTTTTGGATATGGCGAAAGACCCGGGCGACCATCTTGCATCAAAACATTGTATTATTACTTGTTGGTCAATACTTGGAATATGTGTATCATGCGAGGCATGCCGAAAAAAGTGACTGAAACAGAATTGTTATGATTAGCCAAATTAGGCCTCCACAGCCCAATACAGAACAGAACGATGGCGGAGCAGTGTCGGAATAAAGCGGAAGGGGGGGGGGGGCATACAATTGAGCAATCTCTGATTGCTTCCTTTCTACGTTTCTATTTCTGTCCCATATGCCTGAATATAACCAACTATATTTGCAGAACTGTGTTTGGTATAGCTACTATATTTTGGAAACTTATTTATATTGTTGCATTCTACAAGCCAACACAGGATTACTCGCCTCGGCTTATGGAGTTAAGCCTCTTTTGGATGTAATAATCTCCAATTTTGTTATCTGTAGCTGAATGTACAAGTTAAATCTGCAGATACATGTTCGGTACAGCTTATTCGTCTCGGTTCTTATTTTACAGAGTGCTAAGTCAGACGCCTATCGAAAGTGGCTCCCCTCAACCCATATTTTACAGAGTTATGCCCCTTTACAGGTATATCATTTTGCTATTTCTGTCCTATATGCCTGAATATAACCAACTACCGGTATATCTTGATCATCCCACATAGAATTATCTCTTCCCCAGTTCACACTACACATGGGTCACAATCACTTAGCGAAAGCCGAGGGGTTTTGATTAGATCAATCTCATGTTTTTGTCAGTAGATACATTAGGGGGACATGATGTGTTACATACCAAATTGTAGGTCAGGGCCGAATGTCAAGGTCACTGTGATCCCCAAAATCATGAAATTCATAAAAATCATGATTTTTATCTTGCTTTACGAAGTAAAGGGGAGATATTGTGAGGGGGGAAAGACGATGTCGTCGTCAGTGTCCCCGGCCTGGAAATGATAAGGTTTTTGGTTTAGCAAATTCAAAAAAAAATCTAGAGAATTTAGAAAAAATACAAAAAAAAATACAAAAAATATGGGTGTGGGTACTCCACCTGGGGGTACTACCCCTGCGGTGCTCCAATGTGCGTTTAGCTGAAGTGCACATGTACATCTGTACTTAGAAAGTTTGTTGCAGTTCTCAGCTGTCATTGGATGATTATGAAACTTGGTGCACATGTTTCTTATGATTAGAGGATGTACCTGTGCTATTTTTGAGATGGAATATTAATTTTTGTCCAAATTATGGCAAATGATAGAGTTTTCTGTTTAGGTGAATTGTACATGTAGGCCTCTACATGTATACATGTCATGGTAAGTTCGCTGCAGTTGTCAGCTCTCATTGGATGATTAAGAAACTTGGTACACACATGTTTCTTATGATTAGAGGATGTACGTGTGCTATTTTTGATATGAAGTATTAATTTTTCTCCAAATTATGGCAAATGATAGTTTTCTCTTTAGATGAATTGTACATGTAGGCCTCGGTAAGTTTGCTGCAGTTGTCAGATCTCATTGGATGATTACGAAACTTGATACACATGTCTGTTATGATTAGGGGATGTACCTGTGCTAGTTTTGAGATGAAATATTAATTTATCTCCAAATTATGGCAAATGATAGAGTTTTGCGTTTAGCTGAAGTGCACATGTACATCTGTACATCACAGTTGCTGCTGTTGTCAGCTGTCATTGAATGATTATGAAACTTGGTACACATGTTTCTTATGATTAGAGGATGTACCTGTGCTATTTAGGAGATGAAAGATTAATTTTTGTTCAAATTTTGAGGGTTTTGTCTAAGTAATTTGCCAATGATAAAGTTTTCTGAAGCTGTCAGCTTTCATTTGATGAGTTTGACACTTGCTACCCAAGTTCAATGTGATTTGAGGATGTGCATGTGCTATTTAAGAAATATGACATTAAATATGAATTTTTGTCCTAATTATTGCAGTTTAGACTTTGTACGTTTCCATTGATAAGGTTTTTGTTGGGCAAAAATTTACATCTGTACATGGAAAGTTTGTTGAACCTTTTGTGAGATGATTATAAATATTGGTGGACATGCTTCATGTTTTCCTATGTCAGAGCTATCCCGCAGTAATCCCACATGGGACTGACCTATCCAGCAGTAATCCCAAATGGCACTGGCCTATCCAGCAGTGATGCCACACGGGACTGACCTATCCAGCAGTAATCCCATATGGAACTCAACTATACAGCAGTAATCCCAGACCGGACTGGTCTATCCAGCAGTAATCCCATTTGGGACTGGCCTATCCAGCAGTAATCTCACACAGGACTCACCTATCCAGCAGTAATCCCAAATGGCACTGGCCTATCCAGCAGTAATGCCACACGGGACTGACCTATCCAGCAGTAATCCCAGATCAGACTGGCCTATCCAGCAGTAATCCCACATGGCACTGGCCTATTCAGCAATAATCCCACACGGGACTGGCCTATGCAGCAGTAATCTCACACGGGACTGACCTATTCAGAAGTAATATGATACTGGACTGCAATATGCAGCAGTAACCCCACCTATCCCGCTGTAATCCCACACAGGTTTAGCCTATCCAGCAATAATCCCACACGCGACTCGCCTTCCCAGCTGTAACCCACACAGGATTGCCGTATGCAGCAGTAATCCCATACTGGACTGCCTATCTGCACAGCAGTAATCCCACACGGGACTGTCCTATCCAGCATTAATCCCATACGAGACTCATCTATCCAGCAGTAATCCAAGACAGGACCGGCCTATCCAGCAGTAATCCCACTTGGGACTGGACTATCCAGCAGTAATCCCACAGGGGACTGGTCTATCCAGCAGTAATCCTACACAGGACTGGCCTATCCAGCAGTAACCTCACATGGGACTGACATATCCAACAGTAATCTTACACTGGACTGCCGTATGCAGCAGTAATCCCATGGCACTGACCTATCCATCCTACATGGGATTAACTTATGCCGTTAATCCCACATCTGACTGATGTTATTGTCTGTACCAGATAATCAATTCCAGACATTATTGTCTATACCACATCACCTATTGCAGACGTTATTGTTCGCTCTACATGTATGCTTTCAATACTGCTGCAGCATATCACTGATTTCCTACACACAGAAATGCAGCGGTTTTCCTCTTTCACAGTTGACTGACATGGAGGTCAGGGGGATACACAGTATGCATGCTAGACAAATTTGTCAATCGTGGTGAACCATGACTTCCGGCCAGTCATCAACTGTTTCCATCAATTGACGGCGCTAAACTGCACACATTAGTCTATCTGTAATAGTATTAAACTACCTGATGTACATAACATTTACTGAGTAAATACAGTCTGTAAAACATGCGAGAAACCGGTGGACTATTTCTTGAAAACTGCGAAATGAATCCATATGAGTTGTCTCCCTTGTTCACCTGACGTTCTATTAGTAAATGCCAAAACCGCGCATAAGTATTTTAATGTATGGATTATAATGAATAGATTCTTGAAAAACTAACCTACTGTTGTTATATTTAGTAAAGCTCCTAAAATGAGTACAAAAATTATTTCACTAATCATGCTAATCGAATAATTAACACAATCACTGCTATATTTGTTAAAATCACACTGATGAGAACATGCTTTATCATGCTTTATGCCTACATTATTAACATGACTACGCCATTCAAGTCTTTGAAATTTTGAATTGGATGTTAGTTAGTTAGGATAGGATGGAAAAAAGGGCGGGTGGGGTGGGGACGGGGGATTGGTTTAACGTCCTACTCGACAAGGTTATTTCACTCATATGGTGACAGCCATCTTTAGTGGTGGCAGAAGCCAGAGTACCTGGAGAGAACCACCGCCTGTCGGCAAGTATTTGCCAAACTTTCACACATGCACCAGAGGGCCCCTGGAGACATTTGGTTTCAGAATCATAGATATACATGTTATCTTTTGCAACCGCGTTAAATATCCATCCGTTTGTTAAAACCGCTGTCATAGTTCTTTGAAACTGTATGCAATGTGTAACCATTAACTCATTTTAGGGCGGTGCATGTTTGAGAGTTTGCCAGTTACTTGCCAACAGGCAGTGGTTCTCTCCAGGTACTCATACTTCCTCCACAAACCAATTCTGAATGAGCTTGATCCTTAAAGGCTTAGGTAGTACCACCTGGCAATGTTGAAATTGTGGTTGTCCCTTCTCCACCAAAAACTTGCCTTATCCCAACATCTACCTTTTCTCATTACCATCATATCTCACCTGGGTTCTTAATTTTGACAGTCTACACGGTTTGCATGTTAATTTGTTTTAAGATGATATTCATAACAACAGTAAATATATTCTTTGGTTGATGTTTGAGGCTATTGAGGGCAAGGATTTGCAATGTCTCTTTTAATGTGTCTTCTGTATGTCTAAATACTGACATATGTATTTGACATTTACAGGAGGGGCTTCAAAATCAACTCCTCCAAGTGGTCATCCGACTCTGAAAGAATGATAGAGAGATCTGGAAGACAGCCAAGAAACAAGCTACTTCATGTACCTCTAACACCTACAGATGTGCAGACTCAACGAGTCATCATCAGCTTTATCATGAACAATTCAGCCTCTTGGCTCCAGCAATGAAAGACTTATGAATCCATACTGGTACAATGTATTTGATGTGGACATGTGTTTTTTCATTTGTTTTTGAGTCACACTGTTTAGGCTTCACCCATGGAAAATTTTGTATTCATATGCTAAATAGTAAATTGTTCAACATTTTTCATGTGGTAATGTTTGATCATATGTTCATTTTCTTGATCCACTGATCTGTCAGTCATAAAAAGTCTTTTTCTTCTTTCTCATGGCCAAAAAAATGAGGTACCAAATGGACCTCCTTCAATAGTCCCACAGTCCCAAGCCCTTTAGCCATGACAGGCATGAGACGACTTCTTTGCCCACGTAACGTCGGGTCAAGGTTGGGCATCGCATAATGCTTTAACTTTGGCTGTACTGCAAAAACTGGAAAATAATAAACTGAAAATCCAAACAACTTCGAAAATGTTATTGTCTCGGAGTTGAGACATTTGCAAACAGAAATTATCACCTGTAAAACTCAGTGAGTAAAATAGTACAGCATTTCCAATGGTTTGTTGCCTAACCTCGGTGTGATGTAACATGGGCCATGTTGCTGTTTCACACCTTTTATCGTCTAGTTCATCATTCAACCTTCAGCCGTCATCCATTAAAAGAATTTCCGCATTCATAATCCAAAATCCTAATTTATATAACTGCATTACCACCAAATTAAGAAAAAAATCATAGTACATGTATACCGGTATATAATAAACATAGGCTAGGTTTCTACAAGAGAGAAGCAGTCAACATGGTCAACAGTTTTCAATGATGCTGGTAAGACACCATGATGTTCCAAAGATATCAAATCCATATCGCTGATCAGTATTCTTAATCCATAATTCTCTTGCACCAAATACCTCATTTTGAATCGTTTAAAATCTCCAGCTGGCACTCTTCAATTATCATGAACACTTCGATGACACAGTTTTATTTAACAGGGAAGTAATTGTCGAGTTAATTGCAGTAATTAAAGTATGTCGGCTAATGATTTGAACTGATTTGAAATTCCCATACATATATGTCTTTGGTTCATGACAAATTTTTGTATATGCCCGTCAATTTTGACGAGATGTATTATGGTATGGCATCATCTGTCCGTCCGCCCATTAACTTTTCTTGTGAATGCAACATGAGAAAAATATTTTGCTGAATTCTTTCCAAATTGGCAGACATTACCCTCACCATGTAAACATGTGCATGTGACCTTTTCGACCCGATCTGACATTTTTTCCAGAGTTAAGCCACTTGATCATCTAAAAAAATACTTCCATCAGTTTTGCTTGTGAATGTGACTCGTCCAAAAGGTTTTGCTGGATTTTTTCCGAACTTGCCGTACATTACCATGTCAAGATGACATGTGACCTTTTCAACCCTATTCACCATGTCAAGATGAGCATGTGACCTTTTCGACCCGATTCGTCATTTTCTCTTGAGTTATGCCTCTTGATCATCAAAAAAACTACTTCCATACGCAACTCGTCAGAGGTTTGCTGGAATCCTTTGAAATTCGCCTCACATTGTCATCACCATGTGAAGATGTGCATGTGACTAACTGCGTGAAAAAAACCCAGTTCCATCTGCTGCCTTCTCTTGTGAACGCACAAGTTTTTGTCAGATTCTTTAGAAATTTGACATTCACAATATTGTCAACATGTGAAGATGTCCTTCTTGACCTGATCTGACTTTTTTCTGAGTTATGCCCCTTGATCATCAAAAAGAACCACTTCAAATTTCCTTGTGAATGCAACTTGTCATAGAGATTTTGCTGAAACAATTGATCATCCTATATCCTGAAACATTGTTTTTGAGATCTGGCGTTAGCCAGAGGCTCTTTAGAATGCTGCAGGGAAATGGACAAAAGTGCAAACCGACTCACGGGATAGCCTTACACTGCATGAAAGTAGTTCCACAGCGATGAGTTTTGGGGATCCTTAGTGGTTGAAAGGCTTTTGTATGTCTACATTTAGTCGCTAATAGTCACTTGGCATATATTTGATCCTTTATCTACATTAAATGTTACTCTGTTCATTGTTTTCCCACAAAATATGAGATTAATACGCTCTAAAGTATGGCAGACTGGTATCGTCACTTTACCAAATCTTGGACTCTGCTGAGAAAATTATACAGTTTAGCTGGTTAGGTGTACATGTATATGTGAGAGATGCTGTACCATAGCAACCAACCTGGCCACCATTGTCTCATTATGACCTTTGCAGGCCACTGTTTGCTTTTCTCACAAGAGCAAGCTGTAACGTATCTTATAATCTTTTCCTTTCTTGTACTCCACCAGTCAACCTGTGGGATATCCAGAAAGTGTAATACATGTCTTGTCTTATCCTAACTTGTGACATAACCATCATCAAACTTGATGTCCAGCCATTCTCACTCATAAACTAAATCAGTCTCTATTTACCCCTAGGTACATGTATGTTCTGTACAAACTGACTTTAATCCCCTGTGGGTATTTAGGCCTAGACTTCATTCCACTGGCCCCTTTTCCATCGAATTCTCAACAGGTCAGTTTGCAGTTTCAACGCAACACCAACAATACCATGTTAAAGAAGGTATCATATTGCTTTCGTTATGCTGGTTAAATTAACATGGTGGTCATGGTGTTAATCTGGAATCCCGAACTGACGTATTGGAAGAATTATGTATCAAGATAAAGAGTAAAATTCAGCTGTTTTGGTTGAGTCAAGGTTGGATGACACATGGTTAGCGTAACGTGTGCAACTTCCCTCATTATAAGACTACCTTTCATTGTTCCCACAGATCAATTTCACATAAACTACGATAAAAGTAACTCCGAAAATGGAAGCCGAAATATAGAATATTATATCAGAATGACTTCCATTTTCGGAGTTACTTCTATCCTAGGACTGCCTTTCTTTGGTATGTTCAACTTCATTATGTCGGTACCTTTTAAGAAGGGCCGTTCGCGCCATAAATCCAAACGTTTAATAAATTTAAATGTTTAACTTGCACCAACCAATCAGATGTCATGAATTGACATTTGGAAGACCTTTCCTGTCCAAAAGCAAACGTTTGCTGTTGTAACGTTCAATACTTTAGACGTTTCCTGTCAAAAGGCAAACGTTTCCAGTAGTAATATTCAGACTTTTAAACGTTTCCCTTTTAAGGGAAATCGTTACCGGTTGTGATCGTCCAGTCAGATTTTTTTATTGCTGCCGCGTATGTTCAAACCTCAACATCAACACGTGTCCACTGGCAAAACGTTTCCGCTATGTAGTCTGTTTGAACCAATCAAAATAACCCTTACAAATATTCGCGCATATTGTATTCCTCATGCCCACCGTGCATCATGTCCTGCGCAAATTGTCCCGGTGCCAAAGATATTCTCCAAAACCTATTTGTAAGAACGGTTTTCATTGGTTAAAATACACTACATACCGGAAACGTTTGCCAGTGGAGATTTGCACGTGTTGGTGTAGATGTTGAAATACATGCGGCCCAAATAAAAAATCTGATTGGACGATCACAACCGGAAACGTTATCCTTTTAACCGGAAACCTTTAAAAGACCGAATTTTTCTTTTGACAGGAAACGTCTGAAGTCGCGAATTTACAACTGGAAACGTTTGCTTTTTAACAGGAAAATGTCAGTTCATAACATCTGATTGGTTGGTTCAAGTTTAAACGTTTTTAAACTTTTTAAAGCTTTACAATTTTTAAACGTTTAAGAAGTTAAAACGTTTAAAGGATGTCACAGGATGTAACTTGTGATTGCGTTTTAGCCACATACATTCGTGCCTGGTGCCAACTGTGCCTAACTTGAAATTAAATATATAATTGTGCGTGTATTTCATTACAAACTTATCCCCCAATAACCCAGCTACCAGATCTCATTAACGCCCATAGGCTCTAGTTTATATAGAAATCTAGCGTGTGCTGTAATGATGAACGGTAGGCCCCATTCTTCTGGAGGTTTTCCAATTTCATTTTTAGAAGACCCTCTATAGGTTACCATTAAGGTTACTCATTTTCTAATGAATGGTAAGAAAATATTACAGCACATGCCTGTGGAATGATCCCAATAATATTTCATCATATATCAGCTAACCTGATGACTTTCCTTAGCTTCCCTTCATTGCTCATAACCATATTTATCTCCTGGGTTATTCTCTCCTTTTCGGGGGTTTAGCCATGATGTCTACTGTGGATGTTTAAGGACATATCTTGGGTTCAACTGAACTTTTTTTAAATTGCAGCGGGCGGTTGGGTGGGTTCAGGTTCCTGTTGCTTCAATGCATTTTGCCGAGAAGCAACAGGAACCTAATAATGTGATGTCTAGCACTGTAATATCACTTGTCTTTATTGCACCATGTAAGCGTCCTGTCTGTGTCTTGTGCGCTGTCCTCAGTGTTTTATAGGGTGGATGGAGGGTGCCTGGTTCCATGCTGCTTCAAAGATTTCTTCTTTGAAGTAGCAGGAACACAACTGGGCTAGGTGATGCTTAGTTGGTTCGTCATGATATGGCTGAAATATTGTTGAAAGCAACGTTAAATTCTATTCACTCACTCACTCACTTTTTAAATTGCAGTACAAATAGAAATAAAAAGGAAAAGATCACATATGACTGTTATAATGAGGGACAAGTGTATATGCATGTATGTAGGTTATGGTAAAAACTGAGATCTGATCAAGCCTAAGATTTTACCTTGAGAAACCTGAAACTGACTTTATACTGGTAAAGATTGAGAATGTAATGGAAGGAAGGCCGTATTCAGTTTCTCTTATCAGGGATTTTACACTTAAAATGACTCCAGCAAGCTCAATTGAACTTTGACATTTACTTTATCCCTGTAATGACGATGGAACAAAACATCATGCATGGTCATGGGTGAACTATAAATGGCTGTCATGGGGATCTACCGGTAAAATAGCATTTTTTCTGGTTTTCCTCAAATTTATTTTTCCCACTTTCATACATTATTTTATTTTATCACTAATACACATACTGTGCACTGTAACAAGATCAAACATGTCTTTTTCTCCTACACGCTTAAAACTAAAGTGTTGAAACTTACTCGCAAAGTGTTGAAATAACTCTTTAAGTGTGTCCACGGGGACAACACTTAAAGAGCAGTCCCTGTGGACACACTCATGAGTAAGTTTCAACATTTTAGTTTTAAGCGTGTAGTTTGTGACGTGTGTGCTAGTACATTTTCTTTCATTACCAAACTGATGATGAATCTTAACATGTGTTGGTTACCTCATGTGTTGGTGACCCTTTTTTCAAAGTCTAATTTACAGTGAATGTAGATTTAATGTTAGCACAATATCTTTGAAGGAGTAAAGTCCGGCTACTCAAATTCATAACACATACTGCAGCTTGGTGGTAAAACAGATCTATATCAAAGATAATTAATCTTGACTCATTTTCCATGGTCAAATGCTTTAGCACTATGTGTCTTTGACATGTTTGAGGATTAGAGCTGCCGGCTTTCTCAAATTTACACAATGTTTTTGTTTATCACGATAACCCTAATGAAGATGACTGACATTGACCTATTCAAGGTGAAATCATAAAATAAAACTGAATTCTAATCCTTTTGATTAAAGGATTATAACCAAGATTTTTTGAACTTGTACTACATATGCTGAGCTTGACCTGCTCGCAAATTGGCAGGTCTCGTTATCCTACAATTTAGTCCATTTCACGCTTCAGTGATTTCACACTCTGCTTGGATGGCTTTTGGTTGTAATTCTTACAGCTTCCCCATAGAAATAGCAGTCAAATATACTTTATACATAAGTTATGGTAATTTACTTACTTGGGAAATTTTAATATGAGGATGGCAAATTATGTGGTTCCTAAGTATAAGCATGGGAGAACTGTAAGGACGGCTACACCTAAACCAGGTACATGGTAGGATATCGGGACCTCTCTCATTGAAACATCATCACTGGTACGCATATATGCAAAGCGGGGTATTGCTGTGTCTGCCTAGACCATCCTCGAGATGACCAGTTGCTTTGTACATGTGTAGATTAATAATATTTTCAACTTAGATTGCTATATCGAGGATTGCAATTACCTTTTGAATCGCAAATTTCCAATTGTTTTTACTTTCCGCCTTTGTTGTGTACTAGTGCTACAGTACTTAGATTGTGTGATACAAGCTCTATCTTGAAAAGAATTAAATCTACAGTATGCTTTCAATCAATCAAATCAGCACCAGAAATACTGATTCAACGAATTTCTTATGATGAATTATTTTGTTTAAGTACATGTAGCATACTATTACTCGTCTTATGCTAAGTAGCATACCGGTAATTTAAATTGTTCGATAACTTCTTGAATCACTACATATCACAGAACGACATGTATGCATGTATACGTTATTAAAATTCTTTGTTTGATGATCTTCGAATTTCTGAGCATATCCATGCCATTGTTCAGTCTGATTTAAATTTAATTTGAAGTAAAGCGTACATCATCCGTTCAAGCATGTTAGTAGTACGTTGATGCTTCATAATCATGGCTATATAGTTATAGTTTGTTTTTTTAAACAAGCGGGATAAGAATAATTTTTGGTTATCATTTCCCATGTATTGTCATTAAAAATGAAGCTAAACCAATACCATGACTACTTGTGAACCTTCTCTGAAAAACAAATAAATAATTGCAAAATAATTTCGACTGTGATTTTTTTGTGAGGAAACATCTTATAGCACGACGGTACAATATTTATTTTGTAGGATTGCCACATTGACTAAGCTCGCTTTTCAAATTCTAGGCTTATTAATGTTATAAGAATCATAAAATATTCTGCATGTGGTGACGGAGTACATGCTTGTTAAAACGCTGTGTTCTTTTGTATTGTTCAACAAAAGACTAAACCAATTATTTATGGAACTGTCGGTTAGGCCTATTGGTAAACTAAATTTACATTTATGCCAAAGGCATTCAACTGAAAAAATATTGCACCGTCAATCTTGCCTTTAGTTTTGTACTGCTTTCGTAATTCCAGAGGAGCATGGTTTGATGGATGAATCCACCAAGTTCCTGATCACTTTTGGTTGCTCAAAAATAACGGGAACGATCATGAACTTGTGGGTTTATTCAAACCACGAGGAGAAATTGTCAGACTGTTGTTGTTGTTGTGATCACGTGATGAACAGCTGTCTCGGGTTTCGCCGGAAAGAAACGAACGCCAGACGACGAGAAGGGAAATGAGAAATATAATGGAAGTAACCGATAACATTGATAAAAAGAAGACTGAGAAATGATCTGGGGTGGGTATACAATAGTATTCGAATGCAATAACAGAAAAATGAACGATAATATCGTAATAATGAGAGTTCAGCCGTGATTCTCGCTCGGCCAAAATGAAAATTGCGAAACAATGTCTACGAATATCTGACCTAATAGCTCATTCTCCGGCCATGTACATCACCCCAATTGTCTCCGCTCGGTTGTGCTCCGTCCATTCTCCGCCGACTCCGGTCCGGAGTGTGCAGTGAAAAAGTCGGACGTCCAGCGGGTGTGGTCCGGCCCGGAGAACACATCTCTCTGGCCTGGACCAGAGCGGGGGAAATTGCGTGTGTAGTTAGAATTTTTATTGGGACAAAAATGCTGGAATCCATTAGTACATGATCTTGGAACATTGGTCATTGGGAGTATTAATGCGATAGTGCTTTCCGTTTATCTGTCTATCCGTCTGCTAAATTTTACTTGTCTGTGCAATATCTTCAGTTTCAGGTCATATCTTGATACCCAACTTTGGGTGTACCTTACCAATGGGTCACAGATTAAAGTTCGAAGTTCAAAGGTCAAGGTCACTGAAAAATCAGTAAATCATTGAAATTGTTGTTTATGCAGTAAGTACAGTTCAGAGATATAGTTTGTGATGACAGGGAAGAAGCCTATTGATTTATATCCCTTCGCCAATTTTGGCTGAAGGATATCGCTTCTTGTCTGTCTGTTCATCTTGCATAACACCATATTTCCTGAAGAATTATAGCCAGGCTTTCTAAATTCATACACCATATGCAACTGGCAATGGGTCCGAAGCCTTGTGAAGATGACTGATCTTGATATATTTTATCTAGGTCAAATTTGAGTATTGGTGATAACTTTTGAAGGATTACATCTAGGCTGTCCGAATTCATACTACATATGTAACTGGTGATTGACTGGAAGTATTTCTAATTTAATTAATGATTAATTAGAATCTTCTTTAAGTTGACCAACCTTTTTATTTTATAAAGGGCAAATTCAAATTCTAGATATTACAACATGTTTTAAAGGTTCAGTCATAATTACAACACATATAAGGGAAGTGGGAAGAGGTGCCGACATAAGACTCTTGTTGTGTTTAAGGTGGAATGCAGCGTATATCTTAACATAATTAATCCCAGTGCATACACACTTATGTTCTTGAGAGATGTTAAGACAATATCTCTGTAAAGTAAAGTAGTGGTAAAAGTATTTCAATGAGAATGAAATGTATTGTCATTGTGACCAGGTACAATGAATTCCATTATTGAAATCTAATAAAGCATATTACTTTATTTCATTGTTATTGTTACGCACGTATGTTGACTCAAGTATACACATGTATGTTGACTCAAGTAGACAGTCTTAAATGTGGCAGAAAGCGATGTGGTGAGCAGTGTACATTTCCTTTTCCCTGTTATGAAGAAGCTGGAATAAATTTCCAAGTGTTTATCCAAACTCTGGTCAAGTGCTGAAGTGCAGCATTTATCAAGGTTGAAGACATTGATAAAACACTTACAGAATGTCAGATTATTAACACTTTCTAAAGTGTTGGAACGATAACACTTTTAAATGTGTTGATTTAACATTTGTAAATGTTCCCTCTCCTCTACACTTTTCAAATTAGAAGCGTCTTGTCCGTCATTCATAATTCAGCCGTCGTCCATTAAAGAATATCCGCGTCCATAATCCAAAGCCCTATTCCATATAACAGCATTAGCAACAAATTCAAAACGACAAACTTAAGTTATAAATTATAACATTATAAATGTTGTATATAACACTTGTGTTTTAACAGTGCATAAAGGAGAATAACTATCTCGATATTTTTATCCAAACAAAGTATTTTCAGCCTAAATTTCACAAAAGTTTTAGTTTGCAAAATATTATTCATTCTTCTCTCATCTATAGCCTGATGTGAAAACTGACATTAGCTAACATTATTGCATAGGTGATAATTTTTAACAAGTAGCGTATGGCATGTAAGGAGAAAGTAGGGGGGACCGCCTGTCTATGATATCCGTGAATTCGCGTCAAGATCTACCGTACGGTAATATATTATTTTTTTTCATACATCAAAAGCCCCAGTTTTTAAAATAACAACGGAAAATTCTTCATAAAATGGTTTTATTTGCTATATGACTTATCAACACGATAGATAAAAATTTGTGGGAAAAACTATGAATCTTGCTTTTAAGGTGCCTGACATTTGGCTGAATATGTGCCATAAACACGATATGTGTAGGACACTGAGAAGTGAATTTACGAAAAAATATGCATAGATTGGTTTCCCACACAGTAGTCCAACTAAAACAAATCTGAAGGTCGAAAGTTTCAAATCATACAGGATGTCTGTCATGGTGCATTAACCTTGGCTGGCCTGGGCGATTTGTTCCGGGGATAAGATAGAATGGTCTCCCAGGCCTGATAGGGTTCATCCCAATCGGTTTCATAAAACAGAAAGTTTAAATACATGTTGTCGTGTACGTTGTATTTATATTCGTTTTGATAAGTGATCAGAAACAAAGCGATAGTCTTTTTTTTGCAGAATTCGCTTACTGCACATTTCTATTATATCTGGTCGAACAAACAAGCTTCAATGAAGGAACGAGACAAATGATGCGGAAGAGTGAAACTGTTTTTCTTTAAGCCTGGATACCAAACAAATCGCGAATATCGATTTTCCATCGTAAAAGCGCCTTAACTATGCAAATCACAGCACTGGTATTTACGTTAATATCCTTAGGTAAGTCATGAAACTCGTCGTCGGTAATATACGAATTTCTCATCTCGCCTGAGTGTCTCGCACTGCTAACAACATACGTTCGTTCCAGACAAGTCAAGGCATTGTTTCGACTGGGAATTCTTCAATTGAGAATCACTGTCCAAACAATCCTTTTTCTACGGCAGCGTCACCATATTCGCCTTTCCGAGACAGAAGAGTTAAGATAGTTAAGTAAAATTGATGTCGTAGAAGGCTGTGGGTTTCGAAATGTAATCCTTGGTGAATTTGATGCGAAATAATTATGAACATGCTGTTACATAATGAACTATGCTTGCTGTTTTTTCGAGATTCGTTCGTTAGCCAGTAATTTAGTACTACTCTACTAATTAATCAACGAACTTTTGTAGTTTAACGTGTAATATAGATTCACCCCTCTGGAGAACGATATTGGAAATGTGTTCAACAAAGACATTTAATAGGTTATTTGAGCCATTTATATGGCAGACCAGTAACCAGTAAAGGGTAGCATGAGACCGGAAAGACCCGCACACTCTCATTGTTGGCTATAATGGTAATTGCTATCTCTGCATCATAAGGCAAAGCATAGTGGCATCCAGGTAAATTAACCCAAGAACGTCATGTTCATGATTATAGAGCTGACAATGCTGGCTGATAGAGCTCACCCAAGAGGCGATTTGGAAGGTAGACGTATTACACAAAACGGCATTTGCATTATCCACATCAACACATTTTCGACTTTCGAGTTGTGGTCCATTAAAGCGGTTTCGCTAAGCGTCTTCTAACAAATATAATGCGGCAAGCTCTCAAATTCAGTAATATAAAAACTATCAAATATTTGCTATCGCAAACGAGTGGATCAGAGAAGCAGTGAAATGTTCTTGAATTACAACACATATAAGGGAAGTGGGAATAGGTGCCGACATATTGACTGCGTCATATGACTTCACAGAGTAGTCTTCTGGTAAACCTATTCTAAAGCACATACCAAGAATCTAACGATTCGTGATATGTGTTGTACCTCAGGTACGCATTTATTGTACCTGTTCATGTGGCAACCCACGGCCCCTAGCACCGGCATAGGAACTGTGGCGACAAGACAATGCACGATGTCCGCATTTATGTGCTCAATTCCTTACTTTCAAATACGAAGAGTGCCATGAGGGTCCGAACAAATTCCATCAGATCTTTCCAATCAATCAACCAGGGGCATGCAGTTAATTCAGAAGGTCCTTCATTGCCAACACTGTAGAAGCGTTTCCCAGAAGAGAGAGAAATAAATTTTCAATGTACATTCACAGAGAGAGAGAGTGAGAGAGAAAGAGAGAATAAATCTTTTGTCTCTGTATAAATAACAATTCTCCAATGATGCGTTATCGTACAAAATTGTTTAAAATACGCAAAATTTTAACGACATCTTGACATAATTGTTCTCTTTGTACGATTATATCCATTAGTTCGACGTTTTGATCAGAAGAGGTGACTTTACACTTGCCATGAAAAGTAAACAACTTGGGAATTAAACTTTTGATGTGTATGTACTAAGGTATGGAAAGACGATGCGTACATGGAGCTCATCAAGATGTTTTCGAAAACCGTGAAACACGGAAACACGTTCTACAACGCTGTATCAGCAAGCGCCAACACTTCGTCCTTTTAGAAAATAAAACAGTAGCATACAAGTAGGTTTTAACTTCTACCGACGAAAGTGAATGTTGAACGATACGTGCTCGGGATGTCCCTGATGTACAGCCAAACACGTACAACGATACTTCATTCGAACAAAACAGGTTTAAAATATCATTATTGATGGCAATCAGGAACATGTCCCTGACATTTTAAATACTTGGCCAGTTCTCACTTGGAAGAAACTTAAATGTTCATTCATTCTTAATTGGCGCTGATAATGACATGCGAAGGAGGCTCCTGGCGTTGATATTCTACTTCATGCACGACTGCCTACGGAGTGTGGATCATGAAGCCTATATCCTATCCGGTGTCCCCGATAAAAGGACTGTCGTTACTTTCGTTTGGCAAAAATAACGCTATGTATATCACAAAACACACGTTAATGGTCAGCGAACATTCGCACTTAACTGTCCTCACTAGCTCTTCGTTGGAAATGTTCATATATCTGTTCTCAAAGGGATGCAACTATACGTAGAAACTGCAAGCGCTATATAGACGATCTTCTAGCTGAAGATACTCGCTATATAGTACGCCGCGAAAGATACATATCCGCCTTCGCTGGATTTGAAATTCACTACGGTTAGCCGAAGTGGGAGTCTCATATTTAGATTTCTGTAAAGAGGAAACAAGTTTTCATTCACTTCGGCCGGCTTACGACCGGAGGGAGGAAAACATTTACAACATTGTTAACTACCCGTTCTTGGACAGCAATATCCCGGAAGAGCATGCAGTTTTGCAGAAAATGATTAGACAAGGCTATAACACCAAGCTCAAAGTTTCTCAGATTTCGTGATCAGTTAGTACGATGGTAGTGTGCAGGATATCTCTATGATTCGTAACATTTGCCTACTTCCGCGTATCCGGCACTAGGGACCGTTTAAGTGCCATGAGTTACACAGCCTACATCCCCATAGTGTTTATATGACCAGGTACGATCGATGCAGGCTGAAATACATTATACTCAAGAAGACGAATGGGTGAATAATTTGGATTAAAGAATTCTTGTCAGTGATAAGGATTTTTCGAATAGAACACCATGATGTCTTCCTGTCATCATTGAAAACTATTGACTGCTTTGCTCTTGCAAGAAACAAACTATTTCTTAATTTTCATTCTATGCTGGTCCACCGCCTTTCCTTTTTTGACGTGGAAATTCTTTTGTGCCTAACGGCTAAATACTAAACACCAGATCTAACGACCCAGGCGCGGTGGAAGCAAATCAATATTAGGAGGCCACAACGGGAGTCGGAGCGAAAGGGGGAGGGGGCGTGGAGTGGGGAGTCCTGGGAAATCTGGAAAAATTCTCCTTCGTTTTACGCACTTTGGCGCATTTTCAGAGAAGATTTTCGGGTGAAAAGTTCCGTCTTTCTAACTCTTTCAAAGTATATATACTCAAATATTGATGTTCTGATGAAACCATCTTCTAGTCAGTTTAAGTCAAGGTCAACTTCTAACACCTCTGCAAGAAACGATTACTTCATCGATGCGTACTAAAGTTGTTGCATCAATGACAGGCATCAATGCCTTCTGCTTCGCCGCGTCTGTGATCCAGCATGTCCATAACAGTGATACATTGTTTGACCAATAATACATTTGACTGTTACATCCCAGGTATTTTAAGCAGTAAATATGGTGGGTCGCGCTGGAGTAAAACATTCGTGATGATAATACACATATATCGTTAGTCATTGCAGTAAACGCTGTCGTGTATGATAGAATTACAAAACGCGTACCATATATGAGGAAATCAAATGTTTTGTTGCAGATAGCTGGTTACATTTTGTAATGAGGTGTTTGTATTAGTTACAGTTGATTCTAACAACGTTTGTTTTGCACATTTAGTATATGGGCGAGCGCAAATATACAGATTATTATGCAATTTCGAACAACATAGAGATGACAACACAGAGAGACCCAGAAAAAATACAGGAACACGGACACGATGTACATGCTGTTAAATCTCAATCGATCGCTGACAGGAGCTGTTGCACGGATGGACATCTCCATTCACATAAGTTTGCAAATATATAGTCTGTATGATCACAGCTGAATCGATACCCATTACTAGTATCTACATGCTTCATAGAGGAGCACGGTTCATCGCTCTAGATTACTCCAATTGAAGTCACATCAATGTAGATCATAAAATTCGAACTTAAGCATAAATAGTAGCGTCAAAATTTCTCATATGCACATAAGCTCGGGATAACATTAGGTGGTATCAAACCTAATGGAGAAAACCAAAATTTCGTCTCGAAAGATGCGATCCAATCTCGCCTTCTTACCTTAGTAGAGGACAAATAAATATATGTACATAATTCTCCATTTTCATTATTTAGAATCTTGTGTTTTTATTATTTTTATTTAATATACATTTGGAATTGATGCTAACTGTCATACGAATTAGGTCTTTCGATTATTGACGCGGAAATTATTTTATGGACGACGGCTGAATATTGAATATCGGTTCTGACGCTTGCTATTATCACAAATTTTGGCAAACTGACATAACTAAAAATCAATAATGATTAATAATATGTAATTAAGGTTGAATATGTGATGGAAATCTTCGTTTGAGGGCGATAATGTGACTCAAAACATATTTTAAAAAGGGAGATGAGGGTTTTGTGTATTACTGTGATGTCTTGAATGATGACATTGATGCTCATCCATTAACATCAGATGACTTCTTTGAGCTGATCTGCCATGGCAGCTCTCGAGCTAGCGTATCTAATTCCGCTTAAAGCCGGTGCTAGGGGTCGTGTGAATACTTCATGGTCTCCACATGAACAGCTGCAATAAAAGCGTGGCTGAGATAGTAAGGCTACGTCCGAGTATCCACCGTATTCTCGGTTCTGAATGTTAGGTGTCGACGAATACTTTCCTGTAGAGTCATATGGCTGCGTTTTAGTCACCAGACGTCAATTTTTCCTACCTCTTGCATATCGCTCCAATTGAAAAGTGACGTTTTGGAACAGCACCCCCCCGATTTCAGAACGAGGCCAAAGCAGCTTTAAGTCGGATGTGCTCGAAAGGCTAGTACATGTATATAGGAAATGTAACATGGGCCAGCTATGTAACGAGATGGTCGACAGTTGTTTCAAGAATATCACGATTCACAGGTGGTTGAAAAAGCCACAGCATAAGGAGTTCTGTGTACTCATAAGCAATCGAACTTATCTTTGATTTTTTTTGCTTTGAATACCTAAGCCTGTGCAAAAACAGGCTTTTCCAATCCTTCTCCAAAGCTCGGCGCAATTATTTATTCGTCAAAGTATCCTCAAACGGTATCTCTCACCCACCGTTCGTCGAGCTGTGAAGACGAATTGAAAAAGCCGCTTTTGGCGCCAAGAATGAATTTCTTTCCCCAAGGGAAATGTTTAGTTATTCAAAGCGTATACATTTCGAAGGTTGGTTCTCTTTGGAAGTAATAAGCGGATGGTCTTTGGAAACATAGGATTTAATCCGTATACATTTCGACGGTTGGTCCACTAAGGAAGTAATAAACGGATGGTATGAGAAGCTTTTAAATTAACCGTGTTGAGCAGCACAACCCCAAACTTTACTCTTTTTGTCTTCTTATGTCATAGAGATCAGGGTATGGAAGAGAATTAAAAACTCTAGTAACTCAGCGTTTTGTTCGGCTTGATATCAATGGGAATGACTGTATATGGGTCAAATATAAGAAAACAAAAATTGTACAAAAATCGATTTAGAAAAAAAAATATTTGAATAAAAATCAACAATTTATTAAAAATATACGTATTGATCTGTCATCAAATATCCCACAAGCCAGTGCACACGCGTCAGTCAGTAATTCAATGCTGATATATCCCATCTGTTAATAACACAATGAAGTTTTTTGATTAACGTGTTTTTTTGATTATATTCTCTAATGGACGACGGCTGGATTATGAATGACGGACTAGACGCTTGTAATAGATACACGCCTCACGAGATAACGATATCGAGAATATGTCCAACGGAGAGTGTTGTTGGTTATTAGAGCCATTTATGGTAGACCTGCGGCACGAGAAAGTGTAACCTGAGACCAGAGAGACCCACGCACAGCTATCTTTTTCGATCCAGTTCTTCCATCGCCTGCCAGATAATGGTTATTGCTAAGAGCAACGCCATTTTGCAGTAGAAAATTAAAGATTGATGCACTGAACAGATCGATGAAAACGATATTTTAACGAAGTTTTCCGATGATTATGAAGTAGGTTCAACGAATATAGGCAACAAAGAGGATCCACACGTCATAAATTGATGACAACTAATCTGAAAAACGTGACCCACGTGAGAGTGAGTAGTGTGTCGTGGATTATTAATTTTCGAATAATACGTTAATATGGCTCATCTGCTGTCAACTACAATCAGACGAAGATTTATATCTACGTCTGCAGTATCTGTCGAAGGATAGATGAGCGTATAGGTAAATAGATTGATTAACCTAAGAATACAAGCGTCTCGTCCGTCTTTTAATATACAGCCGTCGTCCATTAAACTCCAATATCATGATTATAGAGCTTGATGTTGGAAGATAGAGTTCGCCCAGCAGGAAAATTGGAATGTTTAAGTATCGCACAGAACGGAATTTGCATTATCGACAATAGCAGTTTTTGCTAATTTCGCCAGTGAGTTGTGGTTCATAACGGTTTCTGTAAGCGTCTTCCAGTAAATATACTGTTGCAAGCTCCTAAATTCAGCAATGCAAATAATAATTAATACTACAAACCTTGAGCTCCTCGACGTGAGTGCAATTGAAGGACAATCTTTCGACCATTTTGCCGGAGCCTTTATCAAATGACAATAAATTAATTTAAAATTGATAATAAACAAATGTCAAACATATTGTGTTTGTAGTATTATTGAAAATCCAACTATGAGTTTAAAACAGTATATTATATAATAATTGTTATGAAGTGTAACCGACTAAATCACAGATGCAGTCATTCAGCTGTGATGATAATACATGCACAATGCCCATAGTTACATGTATGTCCATCATTCCCCACTATCCAATGCTAACACTCCCGGGGATCTGAACCAATCTGGTCTTTCCATTCAATCAACTAGTCGAGGATATCAATCAGCTAATCCGGAAGGTCCTTGATTGTCAAGGCCAAAGAAGTGTCTTTCAGGCGAGAGCCTTCTTTCCTTTATGAGAACCACATTTTCCAATGTAGAATCTCTCAGAGTGGTGAAATAATAGTTTCTGTATAGAAAACAGTTATCAAATGAGGCTTTAGCGAGCAAGATGGTTTCGAAGCATTCAAATTGTAACGAGCTTTTAACACCTTGTAAAGTGGTTGCATTCATCAGTTTGAGTTTCCATCGATTGAGGCGTCATTACCTATACCATGAAAAATGAACAACATTGAAATTGGTGATTCGAACTCTCCAAATCTTACTCAAGCAAGAATGGAAAGTGATCCTGCATAAATGAGAGTGGATTTCACTGGAATTTGAGTGACTTATTACCTCAAACTTGAGTGGGATTAATTCTCACTCAATTGTTTTGAGAGAGGTACGGGAGCATAAAATTAATCAGGTCGCATGCCCAAGCAATGTAATTCCGGCATGGGGTCCTCTAACTTATGGGCAAAGAAATTCACTTATTCCATATAGATTGCCCTTCAAATTCCATCGTCCGATAATAACTCTTTCGCTATGGAATCATGCATTACTCACATTTTCTGAAAATAATTTTTTAAATTATTGTAGTCATTTTTGTTGGCGTTGGAATGTGTCACAGTCACGAATGTACGAGTTCGGTAAGAGTTACGAGTTATAATATACCATATTTACACATGCTGTGTACATACATCTAAGGCTCGATGTCTGGCAAAGAAATAGATGCCTCTGTGAAGATGCACTCTTTATTATCGATATTGTCGCGGACTGCTCAGCTGAACGGCGGGGCGTTCAGACGAAAGCCATACTTTGATATAAGCCATATTTCGAGATATACAGCAAAAGGTGACGCAGGCTCAAAGATCAATCACCATAGAAATATTCACATGTACGTCAAAAAATATATATAGCATCTCTAAGGTCGTTGTAAGACTCATTGTATTAAGACGGTTTCCAACGTTTTTAATCTTACTGATAATGTTGGAAAGTTTCCTAAAGTAATATTTAATTTCGAAAATTAAAAAGAGTTCTTTGTGGTAAAGCAGGTATACACCCACATAAATTCAGTAGCAAAAAGCTTTACATGCCTCGAAAATAAGCCTACTACATATTCCATGTTTTTGCTGTAAGCGGTCTGTGCTTCAGGGGATGTCATACATTATTCTATATAGTTAACGAGGAAAAAGCCGGGAGCAGTTAAATAGACCTTGAATAATCGCAGCTGGTACCGACGTCTTGTGCAATTTATCTGCCGTGAAACAAAATCTCAGTTCTATTATTTATGGGTAGAATTTCAGTCAAAAACATATGTGATGCGAAGTTCTCTGGCAGAGAGGATTTGACGAATATAAATTCAGTCGAATCTCTATTTCTTTCCTAAATCACTGATTATGTCCTCTCGAGAACCAAAAGCGTTATGATTTGTACTTTACGCAAAACATCGCCTGCAGAAGTTACTGTGCGAGCTGAGAAGCGTGCAGCTTCCAAGCAAATGGGGGCACACACTGAATATTTGTCTCGAAATGGCAATACATTTTCTTCATGATTTCAAATTTTTTCTACGAGATTCGTTAAATTTTTGTAAATTTCGCCATGGGTGAATTCATGAATATTTCATAAGAATGAGATTGAAGAAATCACACTGTCGTCAAACTGTAATGAGGAATCGGGGCGCCACGCAGTTCTTCCTGATATGGTACGCAATTGAATGCGTATGAACACATGTATATACTTTCGCTCATGAATAGGACTGTATGCAAAAATGTTGAGAACACAATTGCGTTACAGCCCGTTTTATTTCATTCCCCAGAAGCTATATAGACGAACTGCATATAGACAACCAGAAATATTGGATAGCGGAATGCACAATAGTGATTAGGATTTAATCACAATTCGAACGTCATAATGTCTTGTCGCCATCATTGACAAATATTGACCGATTCGCTCATGCCAGAAGCTAGCTTACATGTATAGTTATAAAAAATATTTTGTTTTATGTTATGGTGGAATTTGGTGCCAATACGAAACGTCTTTGGATGATCGATCTTGAAACTCACTATAGATGACGACAGCCAATTGGATGTCGAATCTGACGAGTTTATGTAATCAACATATATTTTTCGTAACAATTTCACCACACTTGTTGGTGACACGGATGTCTTGTCGCTCTTATGGAAAACTGCTTGCACGAAATCTCTTGCACAAAACTTACGGCTGTTAAAATAAGTTTTCATTTCATGCATGTTTATTTGGGTTATGATGGTAACCATATCGTGCGAAAAATGTTTCCATGGATAGGCGATATCTTACTGGAGGAGGGATCTGATACGTACTGATAACAGATTGGAATTTTATGTGCTAGGCAAGAAATACAGTTGAAATGAGAAATAATAATGGTATGAACAAAATGAATGATCCGGATAAGCATTAGCGGTTAACTAGCATAATTGTTGCGATGTAAAAAATTTTCAGATGACCCCATCTCCTTTTTGCATTCTTTATTCAGCATGCTGTGTATCGATTAGCCAACGTGTAGAAATGAAAATGAATTCTGGAGATTATTTTTCCTCTATTTATTTGGGCCTGTGGACAATACATACAACCTGGCTGAACCACAACCGACTCCACCAATCAATTCGTTACAAGACTCCTATATTACGCCATTTAAATATAGTTGAACAGTTTCCTGTTTTATGTCAAACCGTGTTCAGGGTTGAGTGGGTGATAAAAGTGAATTATACCCGATGATCCATCTCCCATTTTAAAAGAAGGAACGCATTTGTTCGACTCGGCACCCTAGCGAGTTGCTCTTATAGAATATTTACCACAAGTTAATGTACATTGAATCTATTTTGAATGGCACAGCATCAGCGGACCTGTCAACCATTAATGGAAAGAAATACATCTATCCTAATCAATAACTTCTGCTATATCTTCTTCATACACGCATTAGGGGAAAATTCTGTCAGTATTATGTAATCTTGGACGATGGTAACATGCGTGGTTGTGACTCAGGAGACTTAGAACAGTGCATATTTAAGACACATTCCCTATACCACTGATTAGACACAATGAATCATCAGTTCAAATCTCACTTGATTCGAATTTCAATTTCATAGAAGGTAAAGGGATGACAAAGTACCTCCAAGTTACATGTAGGACATAAACAGCGTTTATCTCTAGGACTTGCAGGAAACCATCACGTCACTGCGTGAATGGACCAAGTATCCATTTCCGGAAACTCACCGGAAACCTATTGGAAAACTGTGTCGATACAGTTTCCAACAGGTTTCAGGTGAGTTTCCGGAATCGAAAACTTGATCCATTTTCGCAGTGCATCTTGCGTTTTAAGTATTATTTTTATCCCGTACACATTTGGAATTGGTGCTGTCATACGAAATAGGTCTTTCTATTATTAACTCGAAAATTCTTTTATGGACGACGGCCGATTATATCGAATGTTGGACATAATGCTTGTAGTTTGACATTATATACTTGTGATTTTATTAAGACCAGATTTATAGTCAGATATACATTAAATAAAACAACAAAGGCATCTTTGGAGGGAAAATGTTCACGAAAACGAACCCGGTGTACCTAACTTAATTTAAGTCAACCAATTTCTTTATTTAACCAATATATTATTCTACATTTGATGCAACCAACTTGGTAAATCATATTCTCATGAGTCATGCATATTACAGTGAAACCATTGGCACCCTTCATTCTTGATAGTTATGTATCTTGGATTGAACATGAACATGGTGTTGAGAAAACATGTTCACAGAGAGCCGGATGGTGGATCTGGCCACTGTATATAGTATACGATAGTTTATAGGTATCCCAATGAGTACTAATTGTGCACCACATTGACAGACCTATGTCAGTTCCCGTATGAATACGCCTACACGCAGAAATTGTCAAAAGATAACAATTTCAAAGCCCGTACCTTCTCATTCACCAAACACTATATAGACGATCTCCTATCATTGGATAATTCCTATATTAGCCACGCTGCGAAGAATATTTACCCTCTGTCACTGGATTTGAAGAAATGATCAGGCACAATTAAAGGGTTGCTGAAATAACACTTTGGAAAAGACTCGGAAATTCATTATGGTCAGTGATTAGAATTTTATGTATAGAACACCATCATGTCATGTTGGCATCATTGAAAACTGCTGACCGCTTCTTTCTTGCAGGAAACCATCTTCTATTATTGTTCTTATCATATACATTTGGAAATGGTGTTAACTATCATACAAAATAGGTCTTTCGATTATTGAGGCGGAAAGTTTGTCATGGGCCACGGCTAAATTGAATGTCGTATCTGTTGATTGCCATAACACATGATGTGCCATCATCTTTTATGATATATGCTTCTGGGGTAACCCTGTCACGAATAATCTGAAATTCGCTATGGTTGGCCTGCTGTGACTGGGCGATACCAAAATAACACACCAACTGATCCTCGAAATCGCATTCTGAGCGTCAGACGTCATAATCAAACTTCAATCATGTCTGAATCGAGACCGAGGAGATTGAACCATTGTATACAATCTGTTTCTCTACCGCATCACTCAAATTATTTATCGAATTAATGTCAAGGGATATGTGCCTACAGACAGTCCCAGACGCCTTTATTATTGCGTACATTACGTGTCCCTCTACAAATACAATTTATTTTGCCAATAAAACGTCAACATGTTGCCAAAATTTATTTCGCTGCTACATACACCATTATTTTTACTTTCCTCTCTAGACATACACTCTAAATGAAAAATTCAAATAAAATTTTAACACTGTATTTAATTTTACCACTGTGTTTAATTTTACCGACTAACTCCATTCTGGGAATAATATATTGATAAACAGCTATGGGCTTTACTTATCTGATTCAGTAAATAATCGATCCGGCTATAATAATTGCTGTAGGGCAATAAACAGTAACTCTTCGTCCCAGACATGGATTCAACGACTGATCAAATCTAGAAAAGATTTACACCAAAGAAGTGAAAGAATAGTAAACGGACGAGAATTCATATATCCTTACTTCAGTAAAACCAAAAATTCCAAGAGATTCTCATCCACGCTTTTATAGTGGCCGTTTTGTGCGCAGACAGTTCGTAATCCAACCAGAAAGGTATAAACTACAGACCTATAATCTATCCACATCAAAATAATCACGATTAAGTCTCGGATTATGTGGGGTTTCTGTATACTCTCCAGATTTCTATTACCGCTATTCATGCTGAAGCCCGTGACATGATATGACCACACGAAAGAGAGAGAGAGAGAGAGAATTAAGGTTTAACGTGGCGTCCAGCAATACCGAACGATCCCTTTATACTGTTTGAAAGGGAACCAGATACATACAGCGGCGGGCAATGACCAGAAATTTAGAAGAGAACATTGACGAAAACATCACTTTTCTGGTACACTACTTCGTCGCCATCTTGAATTTTACCCATGATCCTCCGCTCGAGGGGTTCTGTAAATAGGCTCAAAATGAACCTAATATAATAAACTATAAAGTCTTGGAGTGCCAGTTCACAATTTTTTGTCGTTCCGGAGATAGCGCAATAGGTTTGGTAGGTGGAGGGACATTTTGTCCCTCCCCCCCTCCCAGGCGTGGTAGGGTTAAATAACAGAATATCACTCCCTTGGGACCGGTTAGTTATTGCCGAAAATGAATGCGAAAACGAATCAGCGCACTGAGTAACTGAGAGATAAAAGGAATGATAATTATCAGTTCACATTAAGACTCCAAGAATCAAACTGAACTCCCCACACTTCAATGAATCGAATGTGGATGATGAATGGTTTTCGTTAGCCCTATCTGGCCTGGGCTTTTTGGGACCTGTCCAGGCCTGGGGGGGGCCGAAATGCCCCCCCCCCTACTTATTTTTCTTACCCCTTCAGCTAGGGAGCTGAAACTTATTACACTCTACCCTTGGATCAAGCTTTACCAGAAAATGTGACAAAATCCAAGATGGCCGCTTTGATGACGTCACAGTGACGCCATTTTGAAAAACGGCATTTTTTGGTCGATTTTTCGGTCAGATTTTCCGAATTTTTTATTTTTGCAATTTCTCCACAAAAACTGCATGAAAAATTAGCAAATATTAATGTGATATGAAATAAAATAGTTTTTGCCCACTTTTCATTGCGGAAAAGCAGAAATTTTGAAGAAATATGACAAAAACATCCCTTTTCTGGTACATCACGTGGCCGCCATCTTGAATTTTCCCATGATCCTCTGCTCTGGGGGTTATGAAAATAGGCTCAAAATGACCCCAATAAGACAAACGATAAAGTCACGGAGTTTCAGCTCTCCATTTTTTGCCGTTCCGGAGATAGAGCAGAAAGTTTGGTAGGGGGGCCATAATGGCCATATCACAAATTGATTCATGAATTTCTCGAAGAAATCATGAACGGTTTTTGGAGACGATTCCTTGGTGTGGTATACACTTTTCCTAATGCTGTCAGTTTGAAATCGCTCGTTAGCAATCACGTATATCATGTACATATTAAACATATTTAGAGGGTTTTAGAAAGTACATATTAACCTTCGTTCTTCCAGACATAATCTCTGGATTACATTGGTTTTGCATTATCAAGATTGTAAATGCATTTCTTCCCACCAATGCTAACAAAGTCGGTGTATTTCGAAGGATTAGTCCATATGGCTTCATTAAATCGACAGAAATTTCATCACACTGAGAGCCGTAGTTAGCAAAATTTGGTCGTATCCCATTACGAGTACATACCAAAATGCTTGAAAATATGTTATCGATCCAGTTTTCAAATTTAAAGATTTGGAACTTATCTATATTGTAATCAGTTAACAATGCGTCGATGTCAATATATACGCAAACATATAATTGCTACCTGACAGTTTTCCATTGCATTTACTTGGGAGAACCACTAATAAGCCCGTGGCTAACTGAAGTGAATCAATTACAATTTGCACACGGTTTCAAGCAAGCTACTAGTAGTATGAAGTAAACTAACCGAGGATTATGGCATTTCTATATCGTTGGGTTATACAAGATTGTTCACAATTGATCTGTATGAAAAGTCTTTAGTTACTGATTTCGAGAAGCAGATTTCAAAAAGTTGCTCTTGATCTTTATTCTTGATCTTTACTCGGGCTGGTTGATAGAAGCCGGAATATCCAAGAACTGTAAAGAATAAACGTAGGCACGTGCCTTTTACTTCAAATATTTACTTTGTAGATAGTCAAGCCAGATATTATTGTCACAGTCGCTTTTTTGATGTGACTATCTATTCATCAATTCGATTAGCTTAATGCTGTGTCATAATTCTGGGACTTTGCCACATGGGCCATCGTCAGCAGAGTTAATTTAATATTAAACTCTGTATAGGGAGAGTGTCAAAAAGTAACCAGTAAACACATTATATTGATTTTCATCTCCCGTTTTCAAAAAAGTTTATCGAAACTTTTAACATGTGAGACTACAAAATGAATAGAAGCTTTTCATCTTAAATTTCCATGTTGACGAATCATCACAGGGATCGCTTTTGCTTCTTGTGATGTTTTTTTCAGAAACATGCAGTCAGTAAATTTGTCTGTGGTGTGATACGACTTATTGTCAGTACTCCGGCGTTGTTTCCCATCATCATTTTGATGTTGCGTTCAACTGCTAAGAATGTAGTAAATGGCAGGGCTATCAGGTGCCCATCTATTGTGGTAAATGCAACTTGGTAACTTTTTTAAAATGGTGACGAATGTTTGGCGTATGACGTGCCTCATTTACGTTGAATACGTTTACCTTTAATAACAAGCATAATAAATTAAGGAGTCGATAATCTTAAATTTTATATGGCCTATTATACTGATTTATCTCTAATATATAGGATGAGATGAGAATGTCATGAAAATGGTTCTATTTTCATAGGTAAAGTCCATAATTGCTAAGAAGCTAAAATGATACTTTCTCTAAATGCCTCAATAGTGTTTTAGAACAGTGATAAATTGGAAAATCTAAAAAAAGTGGGGTCTCTAGATTGTAAGATGTAACATGTAAACACGGCCAACCATGACCATGAAGCGACCTTCCCCGGAATTCGACAAATCAGTTTGCCGGCGTTCCCTCGATGCAGTCTAATCGCCTTATAGTTAGGAAACACTGTCCAATTCATAAATCCTCAACTGTTCTCTTTAAATTTAATATGTTTTTTTCCTATTCATTTTTCATTCAAATATCCATATTCTGGTAGGTGCGCATAGAAATGGGCAGTAGATAGAACTTAGATTCGACTGGAACTTCCTTAATCGAAAATCAATTGATAACTTTAATAGTTACTCCCTGTGTTAAACTTGTTCACTAAAATCGATTTGCGAATTATGACAAGCGATATCCAGATCAGACCAAATCTTTTGGCGAGATCAATAATTTGTCACAAAATACTATTTTTCCCTTCAAATTAAGACAGAAATAGAGAAACCGTCGTTTTCGTTATCTCATTACCCAGAACACACGTCGTGTTATTTATCACTTTTGTAATGAGATAGGTCCTTCAGACATTACTAGATTGGTCCAGACGGTTCTATTCTTTTTAGATCAAGCTGCCGAAGCAATATACCTACCGATTACTGACGCGGAAATTCTTTTATGGGCGACGGCTAATATTATATATCGGATCTGACGCTTGCTATTTGGAAGGTACGAATACATGCAGAGTTCTCTTCGCTAATGATAGCTTCTACTCTATACGGTACATTGTATGGTAACGAGGGAGATTCCTAGACTGGCTATAATCAAGATAAGTAGATAAAAATCACTCTCTTCGTACATTTGCATAAATATCTGATGTACGTATTTCTCCCCAAATACTATTGAATTCCAATCAGGGAAAAGCAACCATGTATAATTTAAATTACAAGCGGACGGTCATTACTGACCGAGCTGCGGTCAAAAGTAGAACATTGAAATACATTAATGCGATGAGATAGCGACTGTAATAACACCCATTGCAAATCAAAGTAATGTAATACCGATATCCCCATCTACAGGGGGATTAGTTTATGTGGCTTCATTATGCCGATTGGGTATGAGCTTGAATTGAGGCCTTTCTGCCACAGATGTGGGATTCAATCAATTTGAAAGCCATTGTTGCAGCATATGTACGTTCGTCTAAAATGTGGGACTACACCAAAGCTCTTTATCGGACATTGTTAGAGTGGATATATAAAGCGGAAAACATCCAAGGATATGGCGAAGTTCAGAAGGAGGCTGTATTGTGTATAGTGAATCAGTGCAATATTAAATCCTCCAGAATATCCCCACCCTATTCTAGCTCACGAACAATTTCTATTGGAGTTATCATATAAGTACAGGCTGGCATAGTATTTTTGTTGAGGTCTGTGAGCAACTGCCGTTCGCCAACATCAAGGGACACGACTAGCACTTTTCTGTTTATAATTATCTGGTTTTAGTATTCATCATCAGGCATCTCTTCAAAAAAAAATATTAAACTGTAATGCTAATTCATGTGAATTTAATTCTGGAGATTATTCAATCAATAGGTCTTGTCTGAGGTTTGAAAAACAAATGGAACAGTTTTTGCTTTGGGTTTTCTCACTTTTTATTTTCCTAAAATCAGCCAAACTGACTGAGGTACATGATGTTAGGATGAAGTCCACAAGGAAACAAGGCTGATGATACAAATGTATAACGGGATTACTCTTCTGCCAAAAATCTCTGAATTTGGCTGTAATTGTCACATTAATGCATGTAAAAGTATCTCTGAGACAGAATTTTGTGAATTTAAATTAAGTCGACTCAGTTTTGATGGCGGAGCATTTTCTACTGATTTGACCTCCCTCTAATCCCATTAGAAACCAAATAATTAAATTACAAATCATGATATTGAACCTCTTTTAATCGTGAACTATAACTTTAGCATTTAAGGAAGTCCGCTGGTGGCTTTGGGCTTTGGCGGCCATTTTCCATGTTTTTATATGTTTTCCCCATTAGATTATCTCACTTTCCTAGGTTAGTAGATAGGGATTTCCTTTAAACGTCTTCTAGCCGAGAATTTTCACAGCACCATTCATCCAATTCGATGAATTTTGATAGACATTGTGATTATCTTCAAACAGATAGATTATAAGAAAAAGTTATATACTATATATATTATTTTTTTCATGAAGAGGCTTCAAACCGGGGCTATTTCCTCTGTTTCCTGGGATATCAAGTGAATCATGGGTCAGTCCATGTAACAGTGTCTACAGCTAAAAAATGCACATGAATCTATATTTTTTCTACGTTTTCCCTCATATCACACAATTATGAATGTAACAACACACATTATTCGAAAAGATAATCACGACCAGCGGATATCCTTAAGACAGTACAAACATCTTGATCAGTCTCCACAATGTTATTATGCAATTAGAACAGATTAATGTTAAACCATCCGGGCAGAATCATATTCTACCACAGATATGTCATCATACTGCTATCTTTTCCCTTCTTATTAGTGTTATAAGAACACGTGTATATACTACCAGAAATTCAATTTATTACGTATTCCATATTGAATTGTATTTAAATATAGAGCTAAAATTCTAATCGAAGCCTATGTGTGAATATTTCTTGACTAAATTTCAATTGACTCTCATTCTATGATTCCGGCATACTAGTAGATGGTACCCATGGTAATGTGGTTACGAAATATAAAAATTGAGAGTGACAATGTTGGTCAGTCGATTTACTTCATATATTTGTATATAGAATTGTTCACTTATTATTAATTATTCATCCTTTGTTCTGAGGAATCTTCGATGAATTAAACTAACGTTTTGTTGCCAGACACGGCCTGTATATTTAAACTGTGTTTGTCTGAGAGAGGCCATGAGATAGGCTTCATTTCACCTTCGTTCTGAAGACTACTACAAATTAATCTAACGTTTTGTATCCACGCCTGTGTTTGGTTGATGATTCGTGTAAGTGAGCACGAAAATTGCCTGGGTCATTGGTATTATTTTGATTAAAAACAGTGCATCTTGCGTGAGGAATTTTGAAAACTATAGCCTCAGTTGGCAGCGGCCTTCTTATGAAGCGGCTTTATAAAATGCTGCTTCGGGTTGGTACTGTCTTCTAATTGAGCGGTATTCTAAAAGCTATAGTCGGAGTGGACAGCGGGCTTCTTATTCAGAGGTGTTTTGTAATTGTAATCTTCATTTGGCAGGGGCCTTCATATTGGGCGGCTTTCTAAAAACTCCCCTTGGCTCAAGCGATTTTGTTATTCGACGGTATTTTTAAAATTGTATCTCTATGTTCAGTTTACAACAGCCTAGTGGTTTTGTTATTCTGTGGTCTTACAGGAAATTAACCTCGTGTTATGTATATTATGAATTATCCTTTTAATTTGGTGCCATTGTTATTATATGAATAATATAGATTAAATATTTAGCATCAGTTTACAGAGGCATTATTATTGATCCCCTTGTAAGATTAACCAATATTCCCAATAATATACACGTTTATGGACTATATCTAGTCTCGGAGGGAATGAGGCGAAAGTTTTCTCTCGTGTTCCGAAATAGAGAAAAGTAGAGCTCACACGACAAATCCAAGTTAACGTCCACTGCGCATGTTTCTGTGCATCTACCAAAACAACGCTATTTAATGGAAATTTAATGGAAAAGGAAAATATAAGCATTTAATAAGAGAACAGTTGTGAAAGGATTTTTGAATTGGATATTGTGTTTTCCAAATTTTAAGGCAATACGACCTCAACGAGGGAACGCTGGCAAATTGACTTAGTGAAATATGGCTAATTTGGCTTCAGGGTAATGGTTTTTCATGTTGGCATGCTACTGTCTCGAAGAGAAGCCTGTTGACCCCCGGTTTCTATTAGATTGTCCAATTCAGCATTGTTCCAGAAAGATATTGAGGTATTTTGGGGAAAATGACATTTTTTTTAACTTCTTAGAAAATACGAGTATTTTCTATGAAAATCGAGGCATTTTCATAGAATTCCTATCTAATCCCATATATTAGTAAACGGTAAAACCATTATAGTAGACGATATAAATTCAAATTATTATGCAAAAATAAGCCTGGTGACGCATGCATTTTATCCTATATTTTGAATGTTCAAGATTTGAGCTACCTCTTGTTTAAATATAAGAAAAATAACATTTTACTTCCAAATGGTCTGGAACCTCTTTAAAGCTTACCATATTGAGTCATTTTGAGTCTATTTACAAAGTAACTTTCTACTTTTTTTTGCTTAGGGCAGACTTGCTCTTCGTGGGAATAAGTGCGCTAAAACTATTTTATTTAACACCAGATAATTACTTATAAATTTATCACAGAAAAAAGAAAGAAAAAAAAGTAGGTCAAGAGGTGGTGTTTTTGAACCGCGTGGCAGATGCCATCGCGTCGCGGACACATCGCGCGAGACAACTCGATTGCTAGAATGACAATGTAAAAGGGCTAAAGTTTGGAAGGATAACGTCCAATTGTTCATGAATTGCTTAGTGGCATACTCTTAATGATAATGAGTTGTAAATACACTACCTTAAATTGGGATGGGAGTATGAAATGTCTTATTGGTAAAAATCAATTTGAAACGTCTGATATTGCCCCAACCCTAACAACGGATGAAAAGAAGAATCGAGGTATACTCATATAAACATAATAGCATGCGTCATCTCTCATCAGCAGTCCGGCGCAGGGAAAATTCAATGTTAGCTGTCATATGGCTCCTACTACCTAACCAACCAATCATGCCCTGTTGTCCCCAATTGAAACCCTGGTGGTCTGCCGCAAACCTCTGCCGGAATATGTCCGTGAAACCTTCATAATTCGCAGATGTTAGTGATGGTTATGTCGGATTGTCCTGCAATTTGCTAAAAATATCCAACTCGTATCACTGATCAGTATTCTTAATTCATACGATATTCGTTGTAAAGTCGTCATCAAGAGAATCATGTATCACGGTCTCACTTTGATTGTGATATGTCATATGAACACCATTGGAATCCTTTTCTAAGATATACTGTGTAAAACCCCTTCCCTATAGTGAGATGCAGACTGGAGATCAGTTTTGTTCTCCTATTTTGAATCTACCTTGATCGTCGTTACTGATTTTTCACGAGAGAGTGGTTTAGACATTTTGGCTGTTTGGGGTTGGGTGCACCAAGCGTGTAGAGGCGGCATCCAGATATCCTAGATCTGTGACTGCTATTTCTATTTGTCCCGTTCTGGACTAGTTAACCAGTCAGGTGACATAATTAGCCAAGTGACATTCGGTTTATCTACTAATCTTATTATGCAAGCCTCCTATTGACGAGCTTCACGTACAAGTCATTTGAGTTATGAAGAGTTCCTCTGGAACGGATGTAATACCTATGGGCCGTCATAGGTCAGTCGGTAGAGCATCGGCGAGTTGAGCTTGGGTCGTGGGTTCGAATCCCGCTGGCGACCAGTTTATTTTTTCTCTTCCAAAAATCATTTCATCTGAAAATATTGTAACTCTCGCGATCTCAAAGTTACATCCACTTCCACTACAAAATATATGATCTTTGTCGGTTTCGCGAAGAAATCTCAAACCTATCGGGGGAATGATTCGAGAGAATGTCGAGAGAAAATAATGAAAAAAAAAAAAACGAAATCGTTTTGAAAATTCTCGATCGAATTTCTCGACATATTTTTTTTATTCGTCTTTTTGACCCATCGGGAATCAATGGTTTTGTGTTGATCAAGAGAATGTCGAGAAAGTTTGATCGAGAAAGCTTCAAGAGAATATCGCTAAACCGTTGTCATTCACATGTCATTAGCTATTACGCCAGTATGTGTGAGTGTGCTATATAAAGTATAGCTCCAGCTGCCGCATTAACAATGCTATGCTAACGTACCACATTCGTCACCATTAACAAAAAAAGACTGCACTGAACATAACATTTCAGAAGCAACTCTCATTTATTAGGCTTAATGGATGTAGGCCAGGGATGTTCAGTGCGGTTGAACATCTGATCACTCAAACCACCCATCTTCACTATTTTAAACTAAATAGGGAATATCGTCGGCACCACATTTTGTTTTCACCAAGGTTCCATATATATTAACGGACATATAATTTGGAAATACACTTTTGGATATTTGTAGCATGGGTGTATCAGTGGGGCCGAGCACATCCATGGGATATTTAGTTCCACATAGAACCGAAACCACTTTTCAAGAAATAGCCTGGTTCCTTGGTCTACTGGTATATGTCAGCAATGCTACATGCTAGACAGGGTACCAGGTTAGGCGACGTTACACGCGACACTATTTTCGATCGATTTTAATCAGGTTTTCCCCACTGAGAACAATTCTGGAAGGATTGTCCACTGAATCGCGATATCGTGTTTCTTTCGAGATTTTTTTTCGAATGAAAACCGATCACAAATTGATTCATGAATTTCTCGAAGAAAACATGAACGGTTTTTGGAGACGATTCCTTGGTGTGGTATACACTTTTCCTAATGCTGTCAGTTTGAAATCGCTCGTTAGCAATCACGTATATCATGTACATATTAAACATATTTAGAGGGTTTTAGAAAGTACATATTAACCTTCGTTCTTGCAGACATAATCTCTGGATTACATTGGTTTTGCATTATCGAGATTGTAAATGCAATTCTTCCCACCAATGCTAACAAAGTCGGTGTATTTCGAAGGATTAGTCAATATGGCTTCATTAAGTCGATTGAATTCTCGGACAGAAATGTCATCACACTGAGAGCCGTAGTTAGCAAAACTTGGTCGTATCCCATTACGAGTACATACCAAAATGCTTGAAAATATGTTATCGATCCAGTTTTCAAATTTAAAGATTTGGAACTTATCTATATTGTAATCAGTTAACAATGCGTCGATGTCAAAATATTCGCAAACATATAATTGCTATCTGACAGTTTTCCATTGCATTTACTTGGGAGAACCACTAATAAGCCCGTGGCTAACTGAAGTGAATCAATTACAATTCAGTACCCGATGTGTGGAAAATTTGCCCACGGTTTCAAGCAAGCTACTAGTAGTATGAAGTATACTAACTGAGGATTATGGCATTTCTATATCGTTGGGTTATACAAGATTGTTCACAATTGATCTGTATGAAAAGTCTTTAGTTACTGATTTCGAGAAGCAGATTTCAAAAAGTTGCTCTTGATCTTTATTCTTGATCTTTACTCGGGCTGGTTGATAGAAGCCGGAATATCCAAAAACTGTAAAGAATAAACGTAGGCACGTGCCTTTTACTTCAAATATTTACTTTGTAGATAGTCAAGCCAGATATTATTGTCACAGTCGCTTTTTTGATGTGACTATCTATTCATCAATTCGATTAGCTTAATGCTGTGTCATAATTCTGGGACTTTGCCACATGGGCCATCGTCAGCAGAGTTAATTTAATATTAAACTCTGTATAGGGAGAGTGTCAAATAGTAACCAGTAAACACATTATATTGATTTTCATCTCCCGTTTTCAAAAAAGTTTATCGAAACTTTTAACATGTGCGACTACAAAATGAATAGAAGCTTTTCATCTTAAATTCCCATGTTGACGAATCATCACAGGGATCGCTTTTGCTTCTTGTGATGTTTTTTTCAGAAACATGCAGTCGGTAAATTTGTCTGTGGTGTGATACGACTTATTGTCAGTACTCCGGCGTTGTTTCCCATCATCATTCTGATGTTGCGTTCAACTGCTAAGAATGTAGTAAATGGTAGGGCTATCAGGTGCCCATCTATTGTGTGCAACTTGGTAACTTTTTTAAAATGGTGACGAATGTTTGGCGTATGACGTGCCTCATTTACGTTGAATACGTTTACCTTTAATAACAAGCATAATAAATTAAGGAGTCGATAATCTTAAATTTTATATGGCCTATTATACTGATTTATCTCTAATATATAGGATGAGATGAGAATGTCATGAAAATGGTTCTATTTTCATAGGTAAAGTCCATAATTGCTAAGAAGCTAAAATGATACTTTCTCTAAATGCCTCAATAGTGTTTTAGAACAGTGATAAATTGGAAAATCTAAAAAAAAGTGGGGTCTCTAGATTTTTTTAAAGCAAGTAAGATGTAAACACGGCCAACCATGACCATGAAGCGACCTTCCCCGGAATTCGACGAATCAGTTTGCCGGCGTTCCCTCGATGCAGTCTAATCGCCTTATAGTTAGGAAACACTGTCCAATTCATAAATCCTCAACTGTTCTCTTTAAATTTAATATGTTTTTTTCCTAGTCATTTTTCATTCAAATATCCATATTCTGGTAGGTGCGCATAGAAATGGGCAGTAGATAGAACTTAGATTCGACTGGAACTTCCTTAATCGAAAATCAATTGATAACTTTAATAGTTAATCCCTGTGTTAAACTTGTTCACTAAAATCGATTTGCGAATTATGACAAGCGATATCCAGATCAGACCAAATCTTTTGGCGAGATCAATAATTTGTCACAAAATACTATTTTTCCCTTCAAATTAAGACAGAAATAGAGAAACCGTCGTTTTCGTTATCTCATTACCCAGAACATACGTCGTGTTATTTATCACTTTTGTAATGAGATAGGTCCTTCAGACATTACTAGATTGGTCCAGACGGTTCTATTCTTTTTAGATCAAGCTGCCGAAGCAATATACCTACCGATTACTGACGCGGAAATTCTTTTATGGGCAACGGCTAATATTATATATCGGATCTGACGCTTGCTATTTGGAAGGTACGAATACATGCAGAGTTCTCTTCGCTAATGATAGCTTCTACTCTATACGGTACATTGTATGGTAACGAGGGAGATTCCTAGACTGGCTATAATCAAGATAAGTAGATAAAAATCACTCTCTTCGTACATTTGCATAAATATCTGATGTACGTATTTCTCCCCAAATACTATTGAATTCCAATCAGGGAAAAGCAACCATGTATAATTTAAATTACAAGCGGACGGTCATTACTGACCGAGCTGCGGTCAAAAGTAGAACATTGAAATACATTAATGCGATGAGATAGCGACTGTAATAACACCCATTGCAAATCAAAGTAATGTAATACCGATATCCCCATCTACAGGGGGATTAGTTTATGTGGCTTCATTATGCCGATTGGGTATGAGCTTGAATTGAGGCCTTTCTGCCACAGATGTGGGATTCAATCAATTTGAAAGCCATTGTTGCAGCATATGTACGTTCGTCTAAAATGTGGGACTACACCAAAGCTCTTTATCGGACATTGTTAGAGTGGATATATAAAGCGGAAAACATCCAAGGATATGGCGAAGTTCAGAAGGAGGCTGTATTGTGTATAGTGAATCAGTGCAATATTAAATCCTCCAGAATATCCCCACCCTATTCTAGCTCACGAACAATTTCTATTGGAGTTATCATATAAGTACAGGCTGGCATAGTATTTTTGTTGAGGTCTGTGAGCAACTGCCGTTCGCCAACATCAAGGGACACGACTAGCACTTTTCTGTTTATAATTATCTGGTTTTAGTATTCATCATCAGGCATCTCTTGAAAAAAAAAATATTAAACTGTAATGCTAATTCATGTGAATTTAATTCTGGAGATTGTTCAATCAATAGGTCTTGTCAGAGGTTTGAAAAACAAATGGAACAGTTTTTGCTTTGGGTTTTCTCACTTTTTATTTTCCTAAAAACAGCCAAACTGACTGAGGTACATGATGTTAGGATGAAGTCCACAAGGAAACAAGGCTGATGATACAAATGTATCACGGGATTACTCTTCTGCCAAAAATCTCTGAATTTGGCTGTAATTGTCACATTAATGCATGTAAAAGTATCTCTGAGACAGAATTTTGTGAATTTAAATTAAGTCGACTCAGTTTTGATGGCGGAGCATTTTCTACTGATTTGATCTCCCTCTAATCCCATTAGAAACCAAATAATTAAATTACAAATCATGATATTGAACCTCTTTTAATCGTGAACTATAACTTTAGCATTTAAGGAAGTCCGCTGGTGGCTTTGGGCTTTGGCGGCCATTTTCCATGTTTTTATATGTTTTCCCCATTAGATTATCTCACTTTCCTAGGTTAGTAGATAGGGATTTCCTTTAAACGTCTTCTAGCCGAGAATTTTCACAGCACCATTCATCCAATTCGATGAATTTTGATAGACATTGTGATTATCTTCAAACAGATAGATTATAAGAAAAAGTTATATCCTATATATATTATTTTTTTCATGAAGAGGCTTCAAACCGGGGCTATTTCCTCTGTTTCCTGGGATATCAAGTGAATCATGGGTCAGTCCATGTAACAGTGTCTACAGCTAAAAAATGCACATGAATCTATATTTTTTCTACGTTTTCCCTCATATCACACAATTATGAATGTAACAACACACATTATTCGAAAAGATAATCACGACCAGCGGATATCCTTAAGACAGTACAAACATCTTGATCAGTCTCCACAATGTTATTATGCAATTAGAACAGATTAATGTTAAACCATCCGGGCAGAATCATATTCTACCACAGATATGTCCTCATACTGCTATCTTTTCCCTTCTTATTAGTGTAATAAGAACACGTGTATATACT
>JAVTVY010004741.1:0-39344 GCA_036873755.1 Hanleya hanleyi
AGGATCTTGAAATACAAAGTTTCATAGGCCCCTATAGCCCCGGGTTAATCGGATACAGAAAAAAGTTATGAAACGTACCGGCATAGATCTTGCACGCTACGCTCGTATTTTTCTATCAGCATGCGATATGTATCGTCAAACTTGAGAAACTTCGATTGGAGGCGCTTGATGATATATCCCTGTTTTACAAGTTTTTTGGAATAAAGTTTTGGGACGCTGATTAAAATCGTTACATTTAACACAGGATCTAGCAAATGCTACTGGGCCAGATGTGTATACGCCATATGCATGTCCCTCTGATACATTAGTTTCCAGATAGAGATAGTTGACGATGTCGAAATTGCAATCATCTCTTTTGTCGTAAATTCGACGAGAGAGTAGGCCCGCTTCATTTTTATAGAGATAAAGGTCTAAATAAGGTGTGCCGCTAGAGCCATCTGTAGTTTCCTCAAATCCAGTGAAGGCGGATATATATATTTCACTGCGTCATTTATATAGCGATTCTCCACAGCACGAATATCGTCTATGTAGCTTTTGGTGGATGAGAAGGAACGGACTTTGAAATAATCTGTTTTTGAAAGCGTCTGCATATAGTCGTATTCATAAGAGAACAGACATATGTCAGCCAAAAGGGGTGCACAGTTAGTACCCATAAGTACCCATTGGAAAACCTATATGCTGTTGATATATTGCATTGCCAAATTTCACATAGGTATTATTAATGAGAAATTCGAGCAACTCTATCAACACAGAAACATCCCATGAAAGATATCCCTTGTATGTAGTAGAGCTAATGAATGTTTTATGGCTTCTGACATTGATAAATCGACGATCAGTGTTCATGAACACCGATACTATTAATGAACTAAGACGGACAATAATGTCCTGATGGGGGATTGTGGTATATAGAGCCGGGAAATCCCACGTGAATACATGTCTGTACGGTATGTAACCTTTAGCATCAATTTTGAGGTTTTGTTCATACATTCAATGTCAGAGTTCTTATAAACAGTGGCGCAATACCTTTCCAAAATGCTTTTGCCTTCTGAAGGGCCCTCGTCAACAGGGTTGAAAGAAGATTGGCGGTGCAGCTTCTAGAATCAGCTATGAATCTAGCTTGGTATGGTGATTCATGTATTTTTTGAGTCCAGTACACTTTCGGTATATTGTTATGAGTGGTTGGAAGACAAATACATCTGTCCTTGAGAAATGTTTTGTGGTTGTTAAATAAATCTTCCAGAGTAATTTGCGAACTGTGGTTTCCCAGTACTTATTTTGATTGGGGGAAGGGTACTGCTGTCAATATGGCGCATTGTTTCAAAGACCTTGTTCTTGGTGAGGTCCAGCCAGTCAACGAGTACTGTAGGTTCAACTTTTTCTCGCTTTAACCACTCATGGTGAACTGGTGTCAAAGGGAACCAATGTATGACTATCAACTGTTATCCTCTGGGCGAGTACAAGCTTGGTCTTAGCCAAGTACCGGTATATACGTTCCCATGGTTTGCGGTCTGCTTCCAGGTGACCAATCACCTATTTCGACACACTCCTTCCACGCCCCATCCAGTCAATTTATGATTATTTATTCAACATTACTCACTTGTATTCATCTTTGGTAAACTCGCTTGCTCATTATGGACCTCTCCTTCGCCCGCAGGTCGCTCATGCAAGTGTGTTTTTCGCAAGAAAAATTATGCAGATTTGCAAATATGATGCCGCAGCAGCGAACTCCAGCACCATCCGCAGCTGATCCGTAACTGGTTACCGAAGTAACACATCGGGGCCATATTGCAATACACCTGGGTTGTTTTCGAGCTTTCCATTATCTCCGCTCTTCATATCAATACATATTCATCATCATCATATTGCGTCGTGCTATATTTATGTGACTGCGGTTTTATACACAGATACACTAACATAAATGGTCCGACAACTGAATGATCTGATGATATGTGAGAATCATTTATATTTAACTGTCGTTTATTCCCTGCTATACATGACACATGAGCCAAGCAATGTAATGTGATATTCACTGATATATAGATGGAACAGTTTCCCAAAAGTGTTTCTCATCTGTATGTTTGCGCAAAGGCTATCATATGAACTCCCGATGCTCCTCTGATGGGAATCTCATGCATGTAAGTACTCTTGTTATTGGATTTCTGACGATGGCCAAAGGTAAATCAACACATCCTCTTCGGCAGAATGCCAGGAATCATTGTCAATCCTCCGGAGCGATTTTACCCGAGGAAAGCTGCAGCCGAGAATTGCCCTATAGCGGATTTTTGGTGAGCATGATAGGCGTTAATGATGTCTGGAGCTGTCAAAGATATGAAACTTACTCTCTTAGCGCGAGCACTTCGGTCATTAACGGACAAAATCACACAATTGGGATATTTCAAATAGTACAGATCTATTATTTAAAGGATTTACACATACAGCTTCTGTGGTCTCTCTGCCAGTCTCATTCAATACCCAAAAGACAGAAGCCACACACTGATCTTGCTTTGAAAACAAAGGCCCAGGACCATAGCATACTAAATATTTGTGTGTTTATACCACGAAAAATTTGAATATTCCAATTGGTTCTTCCGCTTACCATGCTAGCTGGCTTGCCTAACTTGCGGATGTATTTCTATGTGGTACGAGACAATCATGAACTTCTGGAGCTGAATGGTTGTTTTCACACATCAGATTTAAAAAAACAACACTATCTACAAGAAGATATAAAAGAAATTCAGTCGCTGCTCTGATGTCATGTTGGCATCATGTACAAATGTTCAGACGGATTCGGCACATCTTAAATTTTGTGATTGAAGATAAACCCACTAATTATTAATAAATTATTAACCCTACTTAGCCAAACTTTCTACTCTATCTCCGGAACGACAAAGCATTGAGAGCTGACACTCAGAGATTTGTAGCTTACCATATAGGGGTCATTTTGAGCCAATTTGCATGCCCGCCCGAGCAGCGGATCATCGGTAAATTCTACATGGCGGTCACCTGTGTTACAAGGAAAGTTATGTTTTCGTCATTTTTCTTCAAAATTCTTGCATTGGAACTATTTTATGTCACATCAGATTATTATTTACTAATTTATCATGCAGTTTTTGCGAAGAAAACACATAAATAAAAATAAATACAAAAATCTGATGAAAAATCGACCTTTTCACAAAATGACGTCACTGTGACGTCATCAAAGCGGTCATCTTATTGGCTGGCTTATAATTGCATGTATTGGATGATATCGTAGGAAAGAACACACTTCACATGATCTACAATCTATATCGGTACCGGTATCAAGTATAGTGTTCGCTCGATCGGTAATGAAGTCGAATGAGGGCGGAATGGCGCATACATACTCTAACCATGTAAATACCACTAAATACAGAGTATGGAACCAAGTACCGCTTAACGACCTGTAATTTTCGTTATTTGTTGCAGTACTTGTTACTAGTTCCCCTTTAATAACATATACTCACGTTTCCCTAATTTCACGCTCATCTGCCACTTCATTAGTCATCTACCACTTCATTAGCCGTGCCTCTAAAGTTCAGCGGCTATGTATTACTTGCTAATCGTTAGTGGCAAAGAGCGCGATAAAGTTCATACCTTTGTATTTGAACACCCTGGAATCATCAGTCGGGTCATACGGTTGACTGTTTGTCCGAATAACAATTATCCGCCATGACGTGACTAAATCGTATACATATTTGAAATCCGGGAATATTCCGCTCGAGGCAGTCTGGTTGTCCATTCTCCAGTTGTTGCATTTACATTGGTAAAAGCCATGTTGATGCAGTTCATGTTATTAAAGATTTATTTTTAAAATTCGATAGATGGCAATAATTCTCTTGCAACCTGGGCTGACAAAATGCTCCGATATTTATAAGATTTTACTTCTTCATTTATTTCCGCATTACTATAGCAACATGAACAGACTGCTGTAGACATGGTATTCACTGATGTCTGAGTTGGTATCATTTATCGAAAGTGTATGATTTTAGCTTTGATAAGATTTATCCTCGATCCATTTGAAGGAAGGCCATTTTACTTCCGTTGTGTATCTTTTTCTGTACGTGGCTCTTCTAATCTAATAGATGTAAGCTATTCGGTGAAAGAACTCATCACGACGCTTAGAGGCCAATCAACGACTGTTCGCACGCCGAATCCTTCTGGACACAGACAACCCTCAGGCGTTACGTTAACGATGGCGAAAGTCTGCCGAAATTCGTCTTAAATCGGAGCCGTTAATGGGGTCTTAGGTGTTTTAGTCAGAGGATTTATCTTGTCAGTCAGAGCACTTCCGTCGTTTATCCGACCGACATAATCACGCAATCAGGATATTGTTAAGTGCTACTGATCTATTATTTAAAGATGCTAACTTACAGATATATCTCAAGTGGACGCCGAATCAATAAGTCAAATTCAGAAGCCACACTATGGTCTTCTACAAAGGCCGATATTACTAAGCTGATCCTGTTGGTGAAGTTCTACACATTCATACTTACAACGATTATTATGGATTAAGAATACTGATCAGCGATACGGAGTTTATATTTTTGGAACATCATGATATCTTGTCGGCATCATTGAAAACTGTTCAGGGCTTCTCTCTTGTACGAAACTAGGCTATGTTTATGTATACTATGATTGTCTTTTTGAATTTGGTGCTAATACTGTTATATGGAATATGGAATACGTCTTTGGATTACGGACGCGGATATTCTTTAATGGACGACGGGTGAATTATGAATGACGGACTAGACGCTTGTAATTTCATACTTCCATTTCGCTTATATCGCAAGAAAGACACATTCTAAGAGAATTTAATTGATCATTTAGCAATAACTTATCAAACGTCCGTTTTTGTAGATATAGATTTCACCTTCACGAGGATAATAAAGAATATACACAAGGGCGGCTGAAAATCGAAGTTCATTAATGACTATAGTTATTTGAGATGTCCGTTATTTTGAACGAGAACTCCAGAAAAGCATCGCCTTTAGAAATGTCTATCAATCTTGAGAAAGTAATATCTGATCAACACTTCGTCAGTTTATATTCGATGCAAGATCTTACCGACCTATATTAACGCGATCGTCCACCAAACTTGAATACCACTTTGATGGAAGGGGCCATTGAAGGCTAGTTTTTTTGCTTAGCAGCTTATATAAGCCAGCGTGATCGAATATCTTTTGATGTCACAGCTGTGCAGACAGTATGGCCTTAACGTGTACATTCATGAGATTTAGGGATTGCTATTTGATCTGCAACCGTTGGGAAACAAGTCGATCAGTCCAAGTGCACAGACGTTTTAACCGCGTGTCATAAAGATATTATATATTCCTGACATGGAGCAAGTTCGATTGATGAATGTAAGATCCTATAGCGACATAGTCAATTGGGTAGCGTTCATAGGACATTTAGATTGGAATGTCTATATAATTCAGACGTAACCAAACACATCAATAAGCTATTTATTCACGAACTGATGGGTTTTCAAAGCATGAGTATATATTTTGTGCTGCGTGGAGTTTGGTGCTAATATGGTCATACATTTAGAAATCTGTCATGAACAGCCGGCTCCTGCATGGATATCGCATCTGACGCTTGTATTCATATATGCGCCAGTCTTGAGGGAGCCTGTGAAAAGTTGAGAACGAATAGTAAAGCTGAGAGAAGCCGAGTACGAGAATGTGCATAGCTGGCGTAGTGAACAAAACAAAAACTGCAGGGTGATCCATCAATCTCATATGTTATTTTCTAGTCTGGTTGAATTTGGGAGTTTTTCTTCGTCCAAGCGGATACTATCGTCTGATTTGTACCGCACTCTAACCATAATCCAAGAATCTATAGGCTCTCTCAAATGAGGAATAAGCATTAAGAAGTGTTCCGATTGAACAGCAAACCTTGCGAAAGATTAGATTTTTCACCGGTCGTGTAGTGTATGTCGATAGTTGATATCGATCTAGGTAAATCTGGAATGATTGGAATTCAGTAAGGCGAAAAGGTGGAAATTTGTATGGGCCTAACTGGCCGGATAAACACGGATCATGGAATTACGTATCGCTTCGATGATCCTTGACTTCTATTGTCTTTTGCAGTAATTAATTCATTTTCTCCTTTCACCAATATATTGACCCTATACCGATTGTGCGCTCATCTACCACCTCTGTACCCTTGATTTTAATGATTAACCAGAACAATTGGGTTAACGCAGCTACATCTTGACAGGCGGAAATATAATCACACGAAATTCACAATGCTAATTGCTCTTTTGTTTGATTCCTCATGATCAACGCGCAATTTGCACAGATCAGTTTCTTGTGAAATCATATTTCCTCATATGCACGAAACAGCTGGGTCATCCACCTCACAGCAAAGTTCGATACATCCCGATAAAGGATATCGATGGACGCCATTAAGCATCATTGCATATTCCCACTTAACAAGGAGAAAACTCGCCCTTAGGAGGTTCCAACATCCAGAGAACAATATCCTGTACTGAAGACAATATACGATCATTGTCAAGTGAGAGTGGTAATTTAAAAAAAAAATTAGTATAGCCAAAACATCCGGCTATTTTTGCTGTAAATAAATTCTGCTTACCAGGGCTCACATGCCAGACCATCCATCTCTCCTAAATGGCTTACAGAGACAACATCACAGGTGCCACAGACGCATGCATTGCTGCATGTCAAATCAGCAGACTTCTAACTTGTGCAGAAGTGACTGGTCATTTAGACAAAGGACAAAGGAACAAAATACTGGACGAGAGACCTCAAACCTTATTAGACGAGGGAAAAATTAATTAGAACATTTGTATGACATCGTATATAAGATATATCGTAAATAAGTGTCGGTTGATCGGTATAGGAGCTGAAATGCAAGCATCTAGACCATCATTCAATATTCAGCCGTCCTCCATTAAAGAATTTCCGCGTTCATTATCCAAAGACCTAATTCATATAATAACATTAGCACCAAATTAGAAGGATAAATCATAGTATACATAAAACTAGGCTAATTTCCCGCAAGACAGAAGCGGTCAACAGTTTTCATTGATGCCAGCAAGATATCATGATGTTCCAAAAATATAAAATTCGTATCGCTGATCAGTATTCTTTATCCATATGATATACTTGTAAATTCGTTATCTATAGTACGATGTATCTCAGTCACGCTTTGATTGTGACTGTTCACATGAACGCTATGAGGATCTTGAAATACATAGGTTCATACGGCCCCTATCCCCCGGGTTAAGCGGAATCAGACACAAGTTACGATTCGATATGTATTGTCAAATTTGAGAAACTTCGAGTTGAGGGGCTTGATGATATAGCCCTGTTTTACAAGTTTCTGCAATAATGTTTTGTGACGTTGATTCGAGTTATATTCGAGTTTTCCATTATCTCCGCTTTTCATATCAAGACATATTATCATCAGCATATTGTGTCGTGTTATATTTATGTGACTGCGGTTTTATACACAGATACACTAATGGTCCAAGCAGAATTGCGATAACTGAATGATCTGATGATATGTGGGAATCATTTATATTTAACTGTCGCTTATTCTCTGTTATACACGACACATGAGCCATCCAATGAAATTCGATATTCACAGATATATGGATGGAACAGTCTCCCGAAAGTGCGATATATCTTAATGTTCCTCGTCTGTACGTCTGCGCAAAGGCTATCATATGAACTTCTGATGCGTATTTTTTTTCTGCACGCTGCTCTGATGGGAATTTCATGCATGTAAGTACTCTTGTTATTGGATTTCTGACGATGGCCAAAGGTAAATCAACACATCCTCTTCGGCAGAATGCCAGGAATCATTGACAATCCTCAGGAGCGATTTTACCCGAGGAAAGCTGCAGCCGAGAATTGCCCTATAGGGGGGGGGAGGGGGAGGAGGCACGGGTTCCTGTTGCTTCAATACATTTTGCTGAGAAGCAACAGGAACTTGATAATGTGATGTCTAGCACTGTAATATCACTTGTCTTCATTGCACCACGTAAGCTTCCTGTCTTTGTCTTGTGTGCTGTCCTCGGTATTTTATAGGGTGGATAAATGGTGTCTGGTTCCATGCTGCTTCAACGATTTCTTCTTTGAAGAAGCAGGAACGCAACTTGGCTGGGTGGTGCTTAGTTGGGTCGTCGCGATGTAGCTGAAATATTGTTCAAAGCGATGTTAAATTCTATTCACTCACTCTTGAACTATAGTGGATTTCTGTAGAGCATGATATGCGTTAATGATGTCTGGAGCTGGTAGGTACTTTATTGTCTTAGCGAGAGCAATTCAGTCATAAACGGACAAAATCACACAATTGGGATATTTCAAATAGTGCAGATCTATTATTCAAAGATGGAGACATACAGCTTCTGTTGTCTCTAAGCCAGTCTCATTCATTACCTGAAAAACAGGAGCCACACACTGATCTTGCTTTGAAAAAACCCCCAGGGCATACCAAATATTTGTGTGTTTATACCACGAAAATGTTGAATACTCCAATTGGTTCTTCTGCCCACCATGCTACCTGGCATGCGTAACTTGCGGATGTATTTCTAAGTAGTGTGAGACAATCATAGACTTCTGGAGCTGAATGGCTGAACTATCTGAAAGAAAATCTTAACAAGTTCAGTCGCTGGTCTGGTGTCATTTTGGCATCATGTGTAAATTTTCACACAGATTCGGCAGATCTTAAGTTTTGTGATTGAAGAAAAATTCACTTATTATTAATAAATTATTAACACTACCGAGCCAAACTTTCTTCTCTATCTCTGGAACGACAAAACATTGAAAGAGAATCATGGGTAAATTCTAAATGGCGGCCACGTGTGGTACCAGAAAATGTTTTCGTCATTTTTCTTCAAAATTCTTGCATTTCTACTGAAAATAACGTTGGCAAAAACTATTTTATTTCACATCATATTATTATTTACTAATTTACCACGCGGTTTTTGCGAAGAAAACACATAAATAAAAAATAATCGAATAACCTGATGGAAAATTGACCAAAAATGCCTTTTCTCAAAATGACGTCACTGTGACGTCATCAAAGCTATCATATTGCATCTTTTATCTTTTGGTGGTAAGAGGTTGATCCATGCGGTAAGTATTATCCACATAGCTCAAAGGGTAAGAAAACTATTCAGGGAGCCGAAATGACCTCCCAGGCCAGGACAGGTCCAGCAAGCCCAGGTCAGATATATGTAGGGCAAATTGAAAGCAAAATACTCATTTTCAGCTTACCCATGATGCTCCAGGTGTCGTTGCAAAAGGCTCCACTCCACACCCATAATATATTTCTTGCAAGAGAGAAGCGGTCGACAGTTGTCGATGATGACAGCAAGACACATAATGTTCTAATCATGAAATCCTTATCACTGACAGGTATTATATAATACAAATGGATTTTCACGTTATCATATGTTGTCGTTAGTGTGCGATATCTATCACAAAATTAGAGAAACGTGCAATACCCTGTTTTCTTCAATAAAGTTTTATGTAGTTGATCAAGATTTTTACCTTTTCCACATGATTTAGCAAATGCTACTCAGCGAGATACCGGTATGGCATAGGCTTCTGGAATATAGGGCCTATTTGTGGATGTCGTCTTCAAATTAGCCGCGATATAAGTTTGTATGGAAGGAAATACAAGCGTCTAGTCAGTCATTCAATATCCAGCCGTCTATGTCGGTATGCATCTATATTCTACCATAATATTCAATTAGCTGATATGTTATCTGTCTTTGGATTTACTTAGTCTTACACCGCAATCTTATCATCGACCCAATTATAAAAGTATGTGAATTTGAAAACCTCCAGCGACTGGTTTATAACTGCATGTATTGTATGATATCGTAGGAAAGCACACTTCGCATGATCTACAGTCTATGTCGGTATTAAGTATAGTGCTCGCTCGATTCGCTTTTAACATATACTCACGTTTCCCTAATTTCACACTCATCTACCATTTCATTAGCCGTGCCTTTTAAGTTCAGTGGTTTTTTAATCGTTCGTGGCAAAGAACGCGATCTAATTCATACCTTTGAATTTGGACATCTTGGAATCATCTGTCGGGTCATAAGGTTGACTGCCTAACCGAATAGGAATTATCCGCCATGACGTGACTGAACCGTTTACATATTTGGAATCATGGAATATTTCGCTAGAGTCAGTTTGGTTGTCCAGTCTCTGGCTGTTGCATTTACATGTGTAACAGCCATGCTGATGCATTTTATGTTATTAAAGAAAAATATAAAAAAAGATAGATGGCAATAATTCTTTTGCAACCTGGGCTGAAAACAGTGCTCGGATATTTATAAGATTTATTTATCCCCACATGGACAGACTACTGTACACATGGTATTCATTGATGTCTGAGTTGGAATCATTTATCGAAAGTGTATGATTTTAGCTTTGATAATATTTATCCTCGCTTCATTTGAATGAAGGCCATTTTACTTCCGTTGTGTATCTTTTTCTGCACATGACTTTTGTAATTCAATATACGTAAGCTATTCGGCGAATGAACTCATCACGACGCTTAGAGGCAAATCAACGACTGTTCTCACGCCGAATCTTTCTGAACATGGACAACCCTCAAGCGTTACGTTTCCGATGGTGAAGACTTGCCGAAATTCGTATTAAAGCGGGGTCGTTATTGTGGTCTTAGGTGATTTAGTTAGGGGATTTAATTTAGAGCACTTCGGTCGTTTATCTGACCGACATACTCATTTTAAAATCACATAAAAAAGATACTAATATACAGATATATCTCAATTGCACGCCGAATCAATGTCGTCTGTCAACGTTAGTCAATACGTCAAATTCTGAAGCCACCCTATGGTCTTCTACAATGGTTGATATTACTAAGCTGATCCTATTGGTGAAGTTCGACACTTTTATACCTGTCCGCTTATATCGCAAGAAAGACGCATTCTAACATTCCAACAAATATATACCATCCTCCCTCTTATCGATGGATAACGGATATTTCGAAGACACATACCTGTTTTTGCGAGCAGAGAGACGGTTCAAGAACCTTCCGTGTTGGACGACAAATACTGAAAAGGGATGGAATGGGGATGTTCGCATCAGAAAACCAATCCAGATATAACACATCTGAGACGATAACAGATTCAAATTTACACGGCTTTCCGGATAATAAATATTTCGTAACGACATGAATAGAATCTCGCGGTGATCATCTGAGACGAGAAAAGATTCACATCTACCGCTTTTCCGATAGTAAATAATACGTAACCACATGAATAGATTCTATCCAATCTTCGGAAATATATTAATTTGTACATGGATTTGAAAGCTACGTTTAATACCCAACGTGGTAGGTCACATTCATCATACTTGTTGTTGCCTCGAGTATTATCAAACATCCCTTCTCGTATGTGTAGTTTCCACCTTCACGAGGATAATAAAGAATAACAGTCTTTTCATTAGTTTGAGATTACACTATCTTAGCACAAATTCTAATGCAGAAAACTGATCGAGTCCCGAGCGGGATTCGAACCAGCGACCCCCAGCGTAAGGCACCTAATAGCCAGCACTATATGTCGGCGATCTAGACCACTCGACCAACCGGTCTCCCACAAAAATAGGAGTTAGCAGACCTATATTCATGAAAGCGAACATATATAGTCGCTTTCAAGACCACAGGTCTGCTACCTCCTATTTTTATTGGAGGCTCGATGGCCAAGTGATTTAGATACTGCTGGATATCGTGTAGAATGTGACGATTTTAATCAACGTTACTAAACATTATTGCAGAAACTTATAAAACAGGGCTATACTACCAAGGACCTCCACAAAAAGTGTTGTTGTTAGCAAAATACGAGCATAGCGTGCAAGATCTATGGCGTTAATTTTCGTAACTTGTGTCTAATTCCGCTTAACCCTGGGCTGGGCGCCGTATGAACCATGTACTTAAAGATCATCATGATGTTCGTATGAACAGTCACAATCAAAACGTGACTGAGATACATCATTCTTTAGATGACGACTTTACAACGAATATCATATGGATTAAGAATACTGATCAGCGATACGGATTTGATATTTCGGCATCATTGCAAACTGATGACCGCTTCTCTCTTGAAAGACACAAGACTAGGTTTATACTATGATTGTCTTTTGGAATTTAGTGCTAATGATGTTATATTGAATATCTTCGCAGTAGAAAGGTCTTTGGATTGTGAATATCGATATTCTTTAATGGACGACGGCTGAATAATGAATGACGGTCTAGACGCTTGTCATAAGGATATTACATATTCCTGAGATGGGGCACTGAACGCGAAGTTCGATTGACGAAAGTAAGGTCTTATAGCGACATAGCCAATTGGGTAGCGTCCATAGTACATTAATTTATTTGGTTTGGAAAGTCTATATAATTCAGACGTAATCAAACGCAACAATAAGCTATTTATTCATAGAATGATGCGTTGTCAATCCATGCGTATATTTCGTGCTGCGGGTGGTTTGGTGCTAATATGGTCATAGATGTAGAAATCCATCATGAGCAACTGGTTCTTGGATATTGCATCTAACGCTTGTATATGCGCCTGTTTTGTGGGAGCCGTTGACAAGTTAAGAATGAAAAGTAAAGCTGGAAGAAAGCGATTACGAGAATGTGCATAGCTGGCGTAGTGAACAAAGAAAAACTTCTAAGTGATCCATCAACCTCATAAGTTATCTTCTGGTCTGATTGAATTCGGTAGTATTTCTTCGTCCAAGGAAATACTATCGCCTGATATGTACCTCACTCTAACCATAATCCAAGAACCTGTACACTGAAAAAAAAAAGAGCCATACATGCAAAAAAAGAAGGAAAATTCCAAGTGGCGAAGTTTTGTACCAGTATTGAGCAAATATATTGACCGGCTCGCCAGAGGCTTGTTTGTCCCTGTATAGCTCAGTCTCGGCTCGCTGCCTTGTAACAGAAAGCTAAACCGTGGATAAATTTGTGCGCAACAGTGAATCAGTGATCCACACTCGCCAAGGCAATGGGAACATATTTTCTGGGTCGTTTTGGATGCAGCATTGGATCACTCGGACACAAATTTGAGGTCCCTCTCCGACTCATAGACACACAAAACCATATTTATGTGAGCCACATAAAAGTTGAAATAGCCAATAAATGGAAGTGGATGTTGCTCCTGTGGATATTTGATTCAATCATTGCGGCTACAGAGTAGTTAAATTATCCATATTTAATCCACCATTGGAACAGTAGAATGGCTGAATCATCCACATTATAACATTGTATCTTTATTTCCGGATCATCGATCCGAAAAATCTTTATTACTGGATCATCGATCCAATAATGATGGATCAGTGATCCAACAAGATCAGAACACTGCTGCAGATCCCACAGGGGTCAGTGATTTGTCTCACTACTGCATCAACAGATCAGTGAAGTTTGACGATACAATACAGCAACCTGTGGGCCTTTATGTGGATGCAGACATCCTTTTCTCATGAAGCTGTTTATTGTCCACTGCTCTCGAGAATTTAATAAGAATAAAAATTTTCAGTGATCACCATTTCATTTGAAAATAGGTTCAGCACTCCAGAAAATACTTTTCTAAGATTCTGCTTTTAAGCAAATTTTGAATGTTCATTTTATTTACACAAAAAAATTGAAATTCCTCCAGGGATGCTAATCAATTATTACATGGATCAATCATGGTTATTGGGGAGGAAAGAAAGTGGTCTCGCTTTATTTATTGGTTCTGTGTTTCATAGAAGGGCGTACTTATTTAAATAAGTTCAACGCTATGAAGGGAGATGTACCAGATTGAATAGGGGAGGGGATGGTACACCGAATTGTTTGGTACCGTACATGTACCGGCATCCAGGTATCATCATAATTGTTCGTAATTATTAGGCTAAGAGAAATCACAATACCAACAAAAGCTGACTAAAACTGTCAGGCTTCTCTGAATGATTAATAAACTTGGTACACATGTTTCATATGATTGGAGGATGCATATGTGCTATTTGTGATATGAAATATTAATATTTGCCCAAAGTTTATGAGGGTTTGGTGAATTTCGAATTATAAGAAATTAGGTTATGATGATATGATAAAATATGTCTGAATATTTTCTGGTTTGATGAAAAGCAGCAATGCTGCCATGCTTTACAATAAGTGCTGCAGCTCAAATGGCGGATCGTCCCATGGGGGCAGATGTTGGGGTTCTCAGAACGCTTGTTAAATAAAAATGAAAATCCGTGTCCTATCAGCTGTGTATATAAACAAACGTGTTGAGGATGATTACCTATATGTAAACACAATACCACCTTTCTTTGTATTATTACAAGCGTCTAGTCCGTCATTCATAATCCAGTCGTCGTCCACCACGACAGGGCTATTCCACCAAGCGCCTCCACTCAAAGTTTCTCAAATTTGGCGATACATATCGCATGCTGATAGCAAAATACGAACGTAGCGTGCAAGATCTATGGCGCTACGTTTTGTAACTTGTGTCTAATTCCGCTTAACCCGGGGCTAGGGGCCGTATGAACCCATGTACTTCAAGATCCTCATGGTACTCATATGAACAGTCACAATCAAAGCGTGGCTGAGGTACATCATTTTTAGATGACGACTCTATAACGAATATTATGGATTACGAATACTGATCAGCGATACGGATTTGATATTTTGGAACATCATGATGTCTTGCCGGCATCATTGAAAACTGTTGACCGCTTCTCTCTTGCAGGAAACAAGCCTATGTTTATGTATACTATGATTGTCTTTTTGAATTTGGTGCTAATACTGTTATATGGAATATGGAATAGGTCTTTGGATTATGGACGCGGATATTCTCTAATGGACGACGGCTGGATTATGAATGACGGACTAGACGCTTGTAATTAGAGAATATCCGCGTCCATAATCCAAAGACCTATTCCATATTCCATATAACAGTATTAGCACCAAATTCAAAAAGACAATCATAGTATACATAAACATAGGCTTGTTTCCTGCAAGAGAGAAGCGGTCAACAGTTTTCAATGATGCCGGAAAGACATCATGATGTTCCAAAAATATCAAATCCGTATCGCTGATCAGTATTCTTAATCCATAATATTCTTTGTAAAGTCGTTATCTAAAGAATGATGTATCTCAGTCACGCTTTGATTGAGACTGTTCATATGAGCACCATGAGGATCTTCAAGTACATGGGTTCATACGGCCCATAGCCCCGGGTTAAGCGGAATTAGACACAAGTTACGAAACGTAGCGCCATAGATCTTGCACGCTACGTTCGTATTTTGCTATCAGCATGCGATATGTATCGCCAAATTTGAGAAACTTTGAGTGGAGGCGCCTGGTGGAATAGCCCTGTTTTATAAGTGTCTGCAACAATGTGTTGTGACGTTGATTAAAATCGTCACATTTAACACAGGATCTAGCAAATGCTACTAAGCGAGATATGTATACGCCATATGCAGGTCCCACTGGAATATTACTGTCCAGAAAGGGATAGTTTACGATGTCTAAATTGTAATCATCTAAAAGAGATGATTACAGCATAAAGTCGACGAGAGAGAATGCCCGCTTCATTTTTATAGAGATAGAGATATAAATATGATGTGCCTGTAGGGCTATCTGTAGTTTCCTTCAAATCCAGCGAAGGTGGATATATATCCTTCATTGCGTCATTTATATAGCGATTATCCACAGCGAGAAGATCGTCTATATAGCGTTTGGTGAATGAGAAGGAACGGGCTTTGAATGGATCGGTTTTTGAAAGCGCCTGCATATAGTCATATTCATAAGAGAACAGATACAGGTCAGCCAACAGGGGTGCACAATTAGTACCCATTGGAATACCTATATGCTGCTAATATATTGTGTTGCCAAATTTCACATAGATATTTTTAATGTGAAATTCAAGCAACTCTATCAACAAAGAAACATCCCATGAATGATATCTCTTGTATGTAGTAGAGCTAAAGAATGCTTTATGGCTTCCGACATTAATATATCTACGATCAGTTTTCTTGCACACAGATACTATTAATGAACTTCTACGGTCAATAAGGTCCTGATGAGGGATTGTAGTATAGAGAGTCGAGAAATCCAATGTGGATACATGTCTGTACGGTATGTGACCTTTAGCATCAAGTTCTTCCGTAAGACATTTTGAGTTTTTCAATATCCACATACATTCAACGCCAGAGTTTTTAGAAATAGTGGCGCAATACCTTTCCCAAAAGGCTTTTACCTCCTGAAGGGCCCTCGTCAATAGGGTTGAACGCAGCTTGCTGGTGCAGCTTCTAGAACCAGCTATGAATCTAGATTTGTATGGTGATTTATGCATTTTGGGAGTCCAGTATAGTTTTGGTATGTCGTTATGATTTGTTGGAAGACAAATACCTCTTTCCCTGAGAAACTTTTTGTGATTGTTAAATAAATCGTCCAGAGTAAATGCAGTTTGGGAGTAAGTAGACGTATTTGATGAAGATATGTCTGCACTCAATTCTTTAACCATCACCTAGTAATAATAATATTTACATATGAATATTATATTATTCGGAGCTTTGTCTGCTGGGATTATGAAGAATTTACTCTGGAGATTTGCTAGAACTTCTTGCGAATTGAGGTTTCTCAGTACTTGGTTTGCTTGGGAAAGAGTACTTCTGTCAATATGGCGGATTGTTTCAACGACCTTGCTCTTGGTGAGGTCCAGCCAATCAGCGAGTACTGTAGGTTCAACTTTTTCTCGCTTAGACCAATGAATAACGTACTGTTCCAATGCAGACAGGACTATCTTCTGGTCGGCCTTCAGATTTATTCTTCTTGGCTCTCTATATTTAGGTCCTTTCATCAGGAGTAATTTCAGATCCTTATCACTCACCACATCAAGGTCACCAGTCACAATATGTTTGATGGTGTATAGATAAAGTTCGACGATTCGCAATCACAACTATAGCCTCCTGACGTGTATAAGTTCTAGTCAAACTCCTTGACAGCATTGGAGTAATTGAATATTTTGGTGGCTATAGATTTAGTATACTTATATGAAATGCAAGGAGGTTCTGTGAACTTAAAATAGTTTGGTACAGCGTTGCGTACCTCTGGATCATTCAGGATTCGAGGTAAATTAATGATGTCCAATCCTTTATCTAAGTAGTTGAGTTTCAAGAAAAGCCGATCTTGAGATGTATCGATTATGTTCACTGGACGATACAACCGAAAATACGCTATATCTTGACATACTTTAATGATTTTTGATGGTATTATATTTCCTGAAGACGCAGATTGTTGTATATCTCTGGCTATTTGATTTAAAGCGCTCAGAGGTAACGCATACAGAACTGTACGTAAGCTATGTATACTATTGGGTGTGTTAGCTAAACCCACTAAGTAATTTAAAGTGATATGATCGTGAATCATCGAACTATTAAACTTTCGCCAACCATGACTGCGTTGTCTCCGTTGATGGGGTTTAAATAGTTGGGTAATGTTGGATATATTTGAACGGCGGTTTGTAGCATTGCCGAACCCACTGACATTATCATTTAAACCAAACGGAAACACTGACCTAAGTTCTAGCATCCAGAATAATTCCCGCTCTCTGATTTTTCTCTCAAATCCAAAGGAGGAATCCTTAGTAGATGGATAGACGACGTCTATGATCTGAATACTAAAGTTACCCCAGCCATTGACATTCACATTGACATTCACTGTTTATATTAGATGAAGTAGAGCGGATCCCCTCTCAGATTTGTATTTTTTGTCATTCATAGAGGATTTGCTCCAATTTTTTTGGTATTGTTAATGAAGCACACTGTCAGTATAATTATTGTCAGCCCAGAGCACTACATTTTCGATGAACAAGTTGAACAACAATTCAATTGAGTCAATTAGATTGATATTACAATTTGGCAGTAATTCATTATGTTTTAACTTTTGTTGGATGTTCACTTAAAAGACGAGTGGAGTTGCACGTGGGCGTTGTCTTTTTTCAGTTTACTTCTTTCTTGAAATGAACACGAGGGGAGTTAATGTATACATGTAAAACAACACCACACCGCACATTTAACTGCCAAATTGCAGATTACTGCCATATACATGTAGCTGGACCAAACTCGTGAATATGAACTTCATACCAAAAGTACCAAAAGCTTTGTATTGTATGACCGCATAATACTGCATGTAAAAACTGCGTGTATATGGAATTTTATGGAATGAAAATAGATAAGGATTTGAATTTTGTTACCTGCTTGTTTTATTATCAGACATCAGTGAGCAAAGGAATTTGCTGACGTGGAAAACTTGTTCGCATCAAAAAACGTTTATATACTACAAACTCATGAAGTGCTCTTGTCCCTTGTTCAATGAATCAAGGTCATGTGACTGAATCAGTCCACAGTCAATTTTAATAATCAGAATTTGGTATTATAGTCAATACTGGATGAATGATCCATTTCCACATTGTTAGATTTTATGTCGGCTGCAAGGGGCAGCAATGGATCACAGAGACAATTTCCTTCACATTGGACGAGAAATCCATCCAGATCCTGCATAGCTGGACAATTGATCCCGTTAACATTTATTTTGGATCTAAAATTCGGTGGACCAATCCCTGGAAAATTTACAACTAAGATTGTATCAATTTAGATCACAACACCCTCAAATTGCTGGCTGAACAATCCATTTCTGTTTCACTACGACAGTAAGGCACAACTGATGGATCAGTGAAACATATCACTGTGGTTTTGGATCACACTAACTTTTTTATCTAAGATAATCTCATTTATTGGATCACCCGTGGATAAAATGCTTAGATGACTGTATCAAACTGGCTCACTTTTTTTCTAGTGTAGTCGCTCTCAAATGTTCAGATTGATCAGCAAACCTTGTGAAAGATTTGATTTCTCACCGATCGTATAGTGTATGTCGATAGTTGGTATCGCTCTAGCTCAATCTGGAATGATTTGAATTCATTAAGGCGAAATAGTGGGAATTTGTATGGGCCTAACTGGTCCGATAAATACAGATCATGGAATTACACATCGCTTCAATGATCCATGACTACTATTATCTTTTGCAGTAATTATTTCATTCTACCGTTTCACCAGTATTGACCCTATACCGTGCTCATCTACCACATCTATACCTTTGGTTTTGAAGCTCAACCATCAGTTAACAACTGTTTGTTGGAAAGTAGCGATTGGGTTAATTCAGCTACATGCCAACAGGCAGGAACATAACCACACGGAGGTCATGATGCTAATTGCTCCTTTGTTTGACTACTCCTGCTCAACGTGCAATTTGCACAGGTCAGTTTCTTGTGAAAGCATATTTCCTAATATTGCATGAAACAGCTTCGTTCTCTGCGTCACTGCAAAGTTCGACACATCCCGATAAAGGAGATTGATGGACCTCATTAAGAATCATTGCATATTCCCACTTAACAAGGAGAACATCGCCTATGGGAGAGTCCGACATTCAGAGATCAATACTCTGTATTGAAGGCAATATACGATCATCGTCAATTGACGGTGGTAATTTCAAGAAAATTTCCTTATAACCAAAACATCGGGCTATTTTTGCTGTAAATAAATTCTGCTTACAAGGGCTCACATGACAGACCGTCCATCTCTCCTAAATGGCTCACAGAGACAACATCAGAGCATTAAAGGCATCATTTTTAAGAATTCGGAAATTAAAGTATTACAGTACGCTGATGATCCTACTTTGCTATTGGATGGCTCGCAGGAGTCCCTGTTACGGGCCATTTGTCTCTTGGAGGACTTTTCTTCTTGCTCTGGTCTGCGATTAAATGTTGATAAGTCAACAGCTCTCTGGATCGGTAGTGAAAAGGGCAATACTGTCAAAATATGTCCACATTACCGAATAAACTGGGATCCTGGCGGGTTTCGATTACTTGGCATAAAGTTTAGCCCAGACCTGGAAGCGATGCCCACACTGAACTACCAATCAAAACTTCGGGATATAAAAAGATTACTGGGCAGCTGGTGGAAGAGAAACTTAGCTCCTATCGGCAAAATAAGTATAATTAAAACATTCGCCCTGCCTCTACTAACTCACCTATTCTCTGCATTACCAAACCCGCCACCAGAATTTCAAAGGGAATTACAAAAAATATTTTATGAATTTATCTGGGGAGGGGGGCCAGACAAGATAAAAAGGAAAACAATTATTTGCAGTAAGGAGGAGGGTGGATTAAACATGATACACATACCGTCCTTTATTGATTTTTTGAAAATTCACCTGGGAACACGGGTGTGGGATTTAAACTTGTACGGATTTTCGGATATAGCAAAGGTGATCAAAAATAAATTTTGGCTGGACGTTATATCTGCATGGTGCAGAGGCATGGAAGCGGAACCAACAAGTGCCTCACCCATTGTAAATGAATTACTATACAACTACACACCTCTTAGCGCATGGAACGATGCAAGTAGATGGCAAAACGCAGGCGCCAAAACAGTCAAAGATTTGGTCAAGGAGGATAATAAGTTCTTATCTCTACAAGAATTCCAAGAAAAATTTAATATAAAACAAAATAACTATTTAGCCTACTACGCCACAATTCACAATATTCCAGCAGATAAGAAAAACGAAATCTGTGTTGAAAAGCAAAATGATAAACAAATCCCAGATAATAGATTAATAGGAAAAATCAGAAATCAGACATCCACTAAATTTGTCTATAAACTATTGGTTGAGGCAATTTTAGAAAGTCCCCGGAATAGTCAGACAAAGTGGGAGACGAATCTTGGAACAGCAGTATCGTTGGACTGGAAACACATCTATCAAAACGCGTTTTCCATAACATCAGAAACTAAATTACAATATTTTCAATATAAAATAAATCACCACATTCTGGAAACAAATGTATTGCTCTATAAATGGGGAAAGGTGCAAACCGAAAAGTGTAGTTTCTGTCAGGAGGATAAAGAGACGATAATTCACCTATTTTGGGAATGCCGGTTTTCGAGGGAGGTGTGGGCAAGCTTCCAGGACTGGTTGGCCAAAACAAATATAACAAGAACACTTAAACTAACATTACAAGACGTACTCTTTGGGATAAAATCGCAATCTATTTTGCTTAATCACTTGATAGTGTTAGTAAAATTTTGTATTTACTCCCATAGAGTCTGAAGTAACCTGCCATCTTTTGAAGTCATAAAAACCCATTTATACGACACACGAGACATGGAAAAGCGGATCGCGACAAAGAACAAATCCATAGCAGACTTCAAAACAAAGTGGGGCCTCCTGGCAAACTCAGTCGATTGAGAAAAAAATGTAAGTGGTTGGTATCGCTATCAAAGAAAAAAAAATACAACACAGGTTCTCCCCCGTATTTCTTGATTTGAAATATGTAACTTCCAATTAATTTTTTTTCTTGTCTTGTTTGTTTGTTCTTTTTTTTTGCCCCCCCCCTCCACCTCACCCCCTCCCCCTCACCCCAGCACCCCTATCTCGCCCTTGGCGCATATACGATAGCCCTCATCTAACGAATGTGAAATATTTACTTTTGTCGGAGAACGGTATTATTAGGCGCCCGCTATATACAGTTTCTTATTTCAACTAATATATGTATATATGTGTATGTGTAAATGTAAATATATGTATATGTGTATATAAATGTGTAAGCATACATGTGTAGGGTAGTGTATATATATGCATATGTGTAGGTGTACATGTGTGTATAGATAGACTTATGTGTATGTGTGTATCTGTATATATCACCACAAGTGAAGATATACAGCAGAGCTGCATTTGTGTGTGGTAAAACTATATAAATAAATAACTATACAAAGATTCATATGTGTATGTATGTATGTGTGTGTATGTATGTATATGTCCGGTAAATATGTTAAAGGAATAGAGATAATATTATACTCAGGATATATATAAATGTTGAAGATATTCCAATATAATTTATCATTTTGGAGGAATTTGAAAACTGGAAGTTGTTGTATATTATGCTGACATTGACATAGGATGTTTGTGTTTCTTTGTTCCTTTTCTCATACGTGTACATATATATATATATATATATAGACTAAATGATCACAGTATAAACTGTCTTATTGTGAGAACACGTGCCAGAAGGAGGTACAATATATGTACTTTATTTCTTTATTGTTTTGTCCGTTTTCCATCAACCCTAACCCCTTGGCCACGTGGGCATTTTGATGGGTTGATTGTAAAACCGTGGCAAATTATGGAAATAAATGCCCAATGGCCCAGTCCAGGGCTTATCTAAGTGATTGGCCATTTGGACAAAGGGCAAAGGAACAAAAGACTGGGTGAGAGACCTCAAGCATTATTGGACGAGGGAAAAATTAATTAGAGCCTTTGTATGCCAGAGATAGATCGTAATTTTATTGTCGGTTGATCGAAATAAGAGCTGAAATGGAAGCGCCTAGTCCGTCATTCAATATACAGCTGTCGCCCATTAAAGAAGCGTCCATAATCTAAAGACCTAATTCATATAATAACATTAGCACAAAATTAAAAGGATAAAACTTAGTATGCATAAAATTAGGCTAATTCCCTGCAAGAGTGTCAGCAAGACGTCATGATGTTCCAAATATATAAAATCCGTATCGCTGATCAGTATTCTTAATCCATATGATATACGTTGTAAAGTCTTTATCTAGAGTATGATATATCTCAGTCACTCTTTGGTTGTGCCTGTTCATATGAAGGCTATGAGGATCTTGAAACACATAGGTTCATACGGCCCCTAGCCCCGTATTAAGCGAAATCATTCACAAGTTACGAAACTTATCGCCATATAGATCTTGCACGCTACGCTCGTATTTTGCTATCAGCATGCGATATGTTTCTTCAAATTTGGGAAACTTCGATTGGAGGCGCTTGATGATATATCCCTGTTTTACAAGTTTTATGGAATACCGTTTTGTGTCGTTGATTAAAATCGTCACATTTAACACAGGATCTAGCAAATACTACTAGGCGAGATATTTATACGCCATATGCTTGTCCCTCTGGTATATTACTGTCCAGATAGAGAGAGTTGACGATGTCGAAATTGTAATCATCTCTTTTGTTGTAAAGTCGGCGAGAGAGAAGGCCCGCTTCATTTTTCTAGAGATAAAGGTCTAAATAAGGTGTGCCGCTAGGGCCATCTGTAGTTTCCTTCAAATCCAGTGAAGGTGGATATATATCCTTCACTGCGTCATTTATATAGCGATCATCCACAGCACGAATATCGTTTATATAGCGTTTAGTGATTGAGAAGGAACGGACTTTGAAATAATTTGATTTTGAAAGCGTCTGCATATAGGTGTATTCATAAGAGAACAGATATAGGTCAGCCAAAAGGGGTGCACAATTAGTACCCATTGGAAAACCTATATGCTGTTGATATATTGTATTACTAAATTTCACATAGATATTATTAACGAGAAATTCGAGCAACTCAATAAAAAAAGAAACATCCCATGAATGATATCCCTTGTATGTAGTAGAACTAAAGAATGCTTTATGGCTTCTGATATTAATATATCGACGATCAGTGTTCTTCAACACCGATACTATTAATGTACTAAGACGGACAATAAGGTCCTGATGATGGATTGTGGTATATAGAGTCGAGAACTCCCATGTGAATACATGTCTGTACGGTATGTGACCTTTAGCATCAATTTTGAGGCTTTCAATATGAACATCCATTCAATGTCAGAGTTCTTATAAATAGTGGCGCAATACCTTTCGCAAAATGCTTTTACCTCCTGAAGGGTCCTCGTCAACAGGGTTGAAAGAAGCTTGGCGGTGCAGCTTCTAGAATCAGCTATGGATATAGCTTTGTGTGGTGATTTATGCATTTTGGGCGTCCAGCACACTTTCGGTATATTGTTATGAGTGGTTGGAAGACAAATACATCTGTCCTTGAGAAATGTTTTGTGGTTCTTAAATAAATCTTCTAGAGTAAATGCTGCATGGGTGTAAGTAGACGCATTCAGGGATGGTGTGCTTATATTTAATTGCTTAATCAGCACCTGGTAATAGTGATATTTACATATGAATATTATATTATTTTGTCACGGTATTGCAGTATAAAATTAGACACTGTAGATAGTTCTAGAATAATAGAGCTAACGTAAACTTGTTTACGTTCTATTGTGTGGTTATAGTCATAGAATTTTCTCGAAGTCGTGACCGATTTATCGCAAGTAAATGTCGACTATCATTGCAAATGGCCGATACACGAAAAGACCCGTATGACGCGAGTAATTGAGTCACAGCGACATCTGCACATAGGCTGTTATGATATTGTAATTTACTATTATTGGATACTGTCGATGTTTCTGGAATGATAGAGCTACGTAGGCTTGTTTACTGTTATGTGGGTTAATCATTTCGAGCTTTCTATAAGTTTATTGTAATTGTATCTGGGTTAGATCATACGCCAATGCTGTACCGGTGGAAGCTTCTTGATTTGGTAGAATAATCTCGAATGCCCGATAGAGTATAAATAGCCTGACATTCAATGATCGAGGAGGGATTCAAACTGGCTTCTATCTGGGTGCGTTAGATTGTGCTACTATCTGGATATTACCTTTGCCTGAGATTACTGACTGTGGGATTACTCCTGTGATTTGACCGCTGCGTGGTCAACGATTGAACTGTCGGAAATTGGACATTTGCTGGAACTGTAAACAACTGAGCAGTGTTACTACAAAAATACAGAACAGCGATTTGTGCGCGTAACCACGGGCTGTTAAATTTTTGTGCACGACAACACGGACTGTGGAGTATACACCGGTATAGCGCTGAACAGTAAGATTATATTTCATATTTGTTTGTTGTATTAACCTTGCTTAATTTGTATATGATTTTAGTATTGTAAATAAATATTTGATTGTTAATCCTTGACTTCACAAAGTTTTCTGTTACGTTTTTTTCTATTATCGTTTATGACGTAGCAAAAATTGGGGGCCTGCCCGCGGGCTTTGTTTGCATTCCAGCTTTGCAACATAGTTCTAAATTGATACATTGTCTAAATTTGTGAAGTCAGGGAGTACACCACAACATGTCATTTGAACCAGCACAGTTTGCATCAAAGCCTAGTCGGGAGGTATTTGATGAATTACGCAAAGAGGATTTGTTCGCGCTGTGTAAATTCCTAGAAATTAAAGCTAAAACATCTTTGAGAAAGCAAGAAATTAAGAAACTCATTATTAAACATTTTGTTAGCAAACAACTTTGGGATGAAAGTGATTTTGAATTAACTGAGGAAACAGCTGATAATTTGGAAATAAGGAAATTAGAATTGCAAAATCAGCTGGAATTAAAGAAATTAGAGATAGAAAAAGGGGAAAGAGAAAAAGAAAGACAGTTTCAGTTAGAGAAAGAAAGAGACATAGACTAAGAGAAAGGTTAGAAAAAGAGGAAAAATTAGAGAGAGAAAGGGAAGAAAGAGAGTTTCAGTTAGAATGAAGCGTATGGAATTACAGTCGCAAACAAGTCCTCCTGCAGATGCACCTGTACAATCACAATCAAGATTTGATGCGGCTCGTCAAATACGTCTCGTCCCACCATTTAAGGAAAAAGAAGTTGATAAATATTTTCTGCATTTTGAGAAAATTGCTGAAAATGTTAACTGGCCAAAAGAAAATTGGAGTTTACTTCTTCAAAGTGTTTTGATCGGAAAGGCAAGGGACATTTATACTCAACTGACGGTAGAGCAGGCATCAAATTATGATACAGTGAAGGATTTAATCCTTAAAGGTTATGAATTAGTTCCTGAAGCCTATAGCCAAAGTTTCGTAGTTGTGAAACTCCCAGACTCATGTAGAATTTGCTCGTTCAAAAGAACAGTTAACTGATAGGTGGTGTGCTTCGGTTAAAATTGACAACCAATTTGAAAGCCTTAGACAGCTTATGCTGGTAGAGGAATTCAAAAGGTGTACCCATGATGATATTAGAACATTTCTTGATGAAAGGAAATCCAACACTTTAGACCAAGCAGCACGATTTGCTGATGAATACGCTCCGACACACCAATTATCATTTGTCAATGCTGTTAAGCCAAGTTCATTCCAGTCTAATCTTTCAGGTAACCAACCCAGTTCTTTCTCAAGGCCTAAAACTTTTAACCCCAGTTACAAAGCTCAAAGGTCAAACACAAAGTCTCAGTCACCCACACTTTTAACACTCAAAATAAGTCTCCCGTTTACAGCTATTGTGAGAGGGGCAACCATTTAATGGCTGATTGTTTTAAATTGAAAAGAAAACAAGATCAAGCCTTTCAAAAGTCCAGTGGTTTCCTCTGTTCCAGATCTGCGCCCAAGCGGTTTAGTGACTTTCATAGTTTATATGACGTTAAGATGGCCAGGGCACTCTTCCTATTAGTTTTATCAAGGATAAGGTTGACAGTTTTTCAAATCCTGTTATGGAGATTTTTGAACCATTTATCCACAATGGTTTTGTGTCACTTTCAAGCGATTTTTTCTAATGCTACTCCTGTGAAGATTTTGCGAGACACGGGCGCGTTCCAATCTCTTTTGTTGACAGATATTTTGCCGTTTTCTGACTCTTCGTCTGCAGGCAGTAATGTCCTGATTAAAGGGGTAGATTATGTAAATTATAGACCCGTTCCGCTCCATAACGATCATCTGTCTTCCGGCTTGATTTCTGGACCTGTTACGGTGGGTATTAAAGGTAGTTTACCATTTGAGGGTGTTCAATTACTTCTTGGCCATGATCTTGCGGGAGATAAGGTCGAGATTAACCCGATTGTAACTGACAAGCCTTGTTTGGATCAGATCCATGATCCAGTTGAAGACGAAATTCAAAGTTTGTATCCTGCTTGTGCAGTTAATATAGCCATGAGTAAATTGGCGGCTGAGGAATCTAAAAGTCTCTCAAAGATGACGTCATCGATGACGTTTGTTCGGCTGACATTTTCGTGTGTTTAAATGATGAGACTGATAAGCCACATTTTGATAGCAAATTGGAATGTTCTAATGACAAGATTTCAAAATCACAGCTGGTTAATGAACAGCATAGTGACAAGGACATTTCCAAGTTGTTTGACAGGGCAGTAGATGAGTGAGATGTAACTCAAGAGCCTGTGTGTTACTTTTGTAAGAATGGTGTTCCTATGCGCAAATGGCGACCGCCAGATGTGTCACCTGATGATGAGTGGGCAGCTAAGTATCAGATTGTGGTACCAAAGTCATATCGTTCAGATATCCTCAGACTATGAATGAAACACCTCTTTCAGGCCATTTAGGGGTCACGTCCAATTAATCGAGGCACTTTCTCGGCTGAAACCGGGAGGGCAGAACCGGGACCCCTGATGACGTCTCCCGGTTTGCTCCCGGTTCTATCTCGATCGAAACGTCCCGGTTTTCGAGATGGATACGAAATTGATCGATAATCTCGAAGGGGGTCCCGGTTTGTATATGTCCGTGTTTTGTTGGACCTAAATTGATCGTTCCTTAGTCTTTAGGCGATCAGAGTGCTGTGCGGGTACCATATTTTGGGGGGCGATCGTCGTATAAGCATGTCGCAGCCTAAAATAGAATTTCATGTTATTGTATGTTCAATCGATATATCCATGATCTGAATCCAATTGAGAGAAAGCGTTTCATTTATCTATATACATTAAGAATATACAATTGAATGATTTTCTCACACACTGATTATATATGAAGTGTTTGACCGGTGTTTTAACCTCGGTGTGTAATTTGTTTTATAATTTTGTATTATTCGTTGCAGATTCCATTTTACTGAGAATTACTGTCTTGAAATATCATTCAAGTAAGGAGATTATATCAACAGAGTTTATTTCTGATATAAGCTTGCCTGGCAGAGGTTAGCGGAAATAATGACAATCGGAAGAAGAGGTGTTGATAATTGACACCACAGTCGGTCTGTGAAAAAAGTCGGCTTGAAGCAACAGCGAAGAGAGAGAGGGAAATGAAAGTAATTAGCGCCCAATTCAGAGTGCAATCAGGCTTTAAATCAATGTTCATGTACATTTCACTACAACAATACTACGTGTTGTCAGTGTGAAAAGTTTATACGGAATGCTCAAACACTTCGATCGCGCGTTTATGTTTATATTATCCTGTTTCCAATGCATTACCAGCCTTTCCTGTGGTCTTAAAAGCTGCCGTATTTCTGAAAACCGGGGAAATCTTTAAAGACACGTGGTACAATAATTTTTCAAGTCAGGATCCTATCAAATAAGTAATATCAAGCAAAACCTCCCATTCTGATATACTTTCAGAAGAACATATGAAAGTTTAGTCCAGACTTGTAGAATTTATTGCAATTCGCAGTTCGTGGACATATCTGATAAATTGATTCAAATTCTAAAATAGGTTCGAAATAATTTACACTGAATAATAATGAGCCAACTGATGTAATTCAGTTGGTGATTTTTTTTACCTTTCTATACATCAAAATTGCGCTGTCAGAGCAAGTATGCGACTACAGATCTCTAGACGGAATAACAAACTAATGTTAAAAGAATCATGTTCAGTGTACTTTATTATCCATGGCTTAATGCATATGTGCTCGTCGGGATTCGTCTCGCTGCCACAGAGAAGTACAGATAGAGCGAGCATACGTCTTCCGAATGGTTCAACATTCATTTGAAGGCATCTTGATTCCATTCTCGAAGCAAGTCGATTTATTTCGAGGGGGTTCGAGATGGACTTTTACTTCGATAGAAAACCGGGAGAAAACCGGGACAACAATCGATAGAGATAAACCGGGACCCTTCGAGACGAGATATTTATCGGTTTCACTCGTTTATCGAGAAACCGTCTCGATCGATTGGACGTGACCCCTTGAAAAGAATACTGATCAGCGATACGGATTTGATATTTTTGGAACATCATGATGTCTTGCCGGCATCATTGAAAACTGTTGACCGCTTCTCTCTTGCAGGAAACAAACCTATGTTTATGTATACTATGATTGTCTTTTTGAATTTGGTGCTAATACTGTTATATGCAATATGGAATAGGTCTTTGGATTATGGACGCGGATATTCTCTAATGGACGACGGCTGGATTATGAATGACGGACTAGACGCTTGTAATTCAAATGAAGGTTGAGCCATTTTGTACTTCTCTGCGTCAGCGAGACAAAACCCGGCGAGTACATATGCATTCAGCCATGGATAATGAAGTACATTGAATCCGATTCTTTTAACATTGTTTTGTTATTCCGTCTAGAGATCTGTAGTCGCATACTTGCTCCGACAGCGCAATTTTGATGTATGGAAAGGTAAAAAAACATCACCAACTGAATTACATAAGTTAGTATTCAGTGTAAATTATTTCCAACCTGTTTTAGAATACGAATCACTTTATTAGAGACGTCCACGAACTGCGAATTGTAATAAATAAAGTCTGGAATAAAATTGTTCTTCTGAAAGTATATCAGAATGGGAGGTTTGCTTGATATTACCTATTTGATAGGATCTTGACTTGAAAAATTATTGTACCACGTCTTTTCAAAGATTCCCCGGTTTTCAGAAATACAGCAGCTTTTAAGACAACAGGAAAGGCTGGTAATGCATTGGAAACTGGATAATATAAACATAAACGCGCGATCGAAGTGTTTCAGCTTTCCATGTTAAGCTTTTCACACTGACAACACGTGGTCTTCTTGTAGTGAAATGTACATGGACGTTGATTTAAAGCCTGATTGCTCTCTGAATTGGGCGCTAATTACTCTCATTTTCCTCTCTCTGTTCGCTGTTGTTTCAAGCCGACTGTGGTGTGAATTATCAACACCTCTTCTTCCGATTGTCATTATTTCCGCTAACCTCTACCAGGCAAGCTTATATCAGAAATAAACTCTGTTGATATAATTTCCTTACTTGAATTATATTTCAAGACAGTAATTCTCAGTAAAATGGAATCTGCAACGAATAATACAAAATTATAAACCAAATTACACACCGAGGTTATAACACCGGTCAAACGCTTCATTTTTCCGTTTAAACGATCCATGTTTGGCTTAAAACAGTTTTGTGGAATAATAATTATAGCATGCTTTTATATCATTATTATTCAGATTATATCCAGTTGATGTGTCATTTATTTCGCGTCGGATATTAGTCAGATATACAATGAGTGTGCGAGAAAATCCTTCAATTTTATATTCCTAATTTATTTCGATAAATGAAACGTTTTCTCTCAATTGGATTCAGATCATGGATATATCGATTAAACATATACTAACATGGAATTCTATTTTAGGCTACGATATGCTTATACGACGATCGCCCCCCCAAAATATGGTACACGTACAACACTCTGATAGACAGAGAACTAAGAAACGAACAATTTAAGTCCAACAAAACACGGACATACACAAACCGGGACCCCCATCGAGATTACCGATCAATTTCGTATCCATCTCGAAAACCGGGACGTTACGATCGAGATAGACGGTTCTGCCCTCCCGGTTTCAGTCGAGAAATTTCTCGATCCATCTCGAAGGCATCGAGAAAGTGCTTCGATTAATTGGACGTGACCCCTTAGGTGTTAACAAAACATACTACAAAATTCTAAATCATTTTCATTGGCCAAATTTAAAGAAAGATGTTGCGGAATTTTGTACGACATACCACGCATGGCAAATGGTAGGAAAATCAAACCAAACCATGCCAAAGACCCCTCTATAACCAATCCCAGCATTTGGGGAAGCCTTTAGTAGGGTGATTATAGATTGTGTTGGTCCATTACCAAAAACAAGGTCAGGCAATCAATACATGTTAACAATCATGTGTGCTTCAACCGGGTTCCCTGAGGCCATTCCTTTACGTAATATTAAGGAAAAAACTATTGTTAAGGCCTTAGTTAAGTTTTACACACTTGTCGGCCTGCCCCAGTCTGTTCAGTCTGATCAGGGATCTAATTTCATGTCAGAAATTTTTCAACAAGCCATGCATGAATTGGGATTAAAGCAGTACAAATCATCTGCATACCACCCAGAAAGCCAAGGCGCATTAGAAAGATTTCACCAGACATTAAAGAACATAAACTAGGATAAAAGTAACTCCGAAAATGGAAGTCATGGTGATATAATATTCTATATTTCGGCTGTGCTTATGCCATCATCAGGAATACATATAAACAACTGGAGTAAACAGTTGGCTATATATACAAGTTTGAGTAGAAAAGGCGGTAACGATACAAGCGAGCATTGGAGTTCAGCCAACAATGATCAACCACTGGTGGGAGTTACACTCAATATATTAGTGAGAACTGTTAAACTGCATAGGCCATAGACAAAGAAGTTCATGTTCACCTAAAGACAATGAGGTCCTTTGACGCCATTATTCCGTGATTTAGTTTAGGTGTTTTACTCTTGATAGCAAGTGCTTCTTTGAACAATAGTTCATTCCAATTCTTGGCTTGGTCTATTATTTTAACATTTGGTAATACCATGTGAGGGGACAGAGCAAATGTACGTCTTTTGTCTGCACCAACTGGTATAGCCATGAGATCATATATGTGTTGAAAACTAAGACATTTCAAGACATGTGACTGGATCTCACTTTTGTCTCGGCTGTGCTCTTCTAACCTCGTAAAGAGACATCGTTCAGTGTTGCCAATGTATTTAGTACCACATCCTGGGCAGCTAAACTCATTTACAACATAGCTTTTCAGTTTTACAGGAATAAAATCTTTGTATGACACAATAGAGGAAACCTTCTGAGTATTGTAAATAATGACAAAGTTGGCGGCACCTGTTAATAGCCGTTTTACTTTCTTAACACATCTGTTAACAATACGTTCTCCTTGTTTGCCGAGATAAGGAAGTCGCACATATATTTTGCAGATTTCTTTAGAGTTGTTACTTTTCTTCTCAGTCGGGTTTTTATATTTATTTAACAGTTTTTCACATATCCGTCTAGGAAAATCATTCCATATAATGAAATTTTTGATAATTTCAAATTCTTTGGAGAACAGTTTGCTTGTGCTACATAATTTACGTGCACGTTGTACGAGTGCTCGTATCCATGCCGTTTTACGGAACCAGGGTTCAAAACTACTAAAGTGCACAAACAATCCAGTATGTGTTGACTTCCGGAACACCGTTATACCATCAGATTCTATTTTCAAGTCTAGAAAATGAACACAGTTACTATCTACAAATATTTCGTGTGTGAATTTCAGTTGTTTATGGAAAGAATTCAGCTGTTTGTTGACATAATCAATATCTTTATGTTTGATTAGTACAAGTGTGTCATCCACGAACCGCATGTAAGATTTAATAATACCAGTTTCTAGTAAATGTGTCACGACAGTCTTTTCAAGTTCAGACATAATAATATCGGCCATAACTGGCCCAAGAAGGGAACCCATTATTACACCGTCAGTTTGTTGATATAATTTTGACTCACAAGAAATAGGTGTTTTTGTACAACAATCAGTTATCAGCTTTTTAAGTGTCCGTTTTTTCAGTTTCGTTGTGATATTCTTGTCTTTATAGACACGATCCAGGATAATATTTATGGTTTTCTTCAAAGGTACATTTGTGAACAATGACACAACATCGAAAGAAACAAATTTGTAACCGTTATCCAACCAGTCTTTAGGAATTGTTTGTATTCGAGAAGCAGCATCAAATGAGTCCTTAAGTTTCAAATCTGTGTGTGTGAGCGGGTTAAGCAGCGTTGTTAGATACTTTCCAACACCGTAAAACGCTGTGCCAATGTTGTCCACCACTGGTCTAAACGGAACGAGGTCATCAAATTCTTTGTGAATTTTTGGTAGTCCGTATGCTCGGGCCGCATGCCCGTTTTGAGGTCTGATTGTCTTATATTCTTCATCGGTAATTTCACCGCGAGTACACATAGCCTTTAGATATCGTTGTAATGTGGCAACTTGCGTTAGTGTTGGATCACTTTTCAGTTTCCGGAACTTAGTGTTATCTGAAAAGATGTCGAACATGCACTGGAAATAGTCATTCTTGCACATAATCACTACTCCGTTGCCTTTATCGGGTTTCATTATAACATATTTGTCCTTTAATTCGCGGAGAATCTTGATGTGTTTGCTGTCAGTTTTCAAGCGTTTGTTTTCAAAGTCCAACAGGTTGTAGGTCATGGCTCTCAAAGAATGTTTGATCTTTTCCCGTTTCATGTAGCCTGTAGGTAGTAGGTTTTGTTTAGACAGTTGTTCCCAGGTGAGTTCCACTGAGGTCAATAGGTCAGATTCCCTCGGTGTTGATGCAAGGCCATGTTTTAGTCCAAACCGTAATACTTTCATTTGCTCAGGTGTCAAGGTATTAGCAGTAAGATTTGTAATCAGGTTATGGGGGTTCTCATGTGTTCCCATCAAAAGTTTATGTTCCTTCCGCAGAGAGCTTAACTTACGTTCATGGCGTTTGGAGACTACAGCCATTTTCTTATTGACAGATTTCTCTGCATGGTATTTCGCTGCTGTCCGTTTTAGCCAGGTTGAGCGGCTCTCCAATCTCTGTTTCAGAACATCCAGTCGTTGCTTGTATTCTCTGATGTTATTGTGTCGCTCTTGCATAGCTTCTTTGAGCAATTTTTTGTGGTAGCGGTTTCTCAATTTACGTTGTTTGGAGTACAAGTTCTTCCATCTCACAAACTTGTTCTCGTCCCTACATTTGTTGAGAAAATTGATGTCCAGTTCCGCTTTCTTCAGTCTGCGATACTCCAAAAGGAGTCCTTTTGGAGTATCGCAGGCTGAAGAAAGCGTAAGTTAAGCTCTCTGCGGAAAGAACATAAACTTTTGATGGGAACACATGAGAACCCCCATAACCTGATTACAAATCTTACTGCTAATAGCTTGACACCTGAGCAAATGAAAGTATTACGGTTTGGACTAAAACATGGCCTTGCAACAACACCGAGGGAATCTGACCTATTGACCTCAGTGGAACTCACCTGGGAACAACTGTCTAAACAAAACCTACTACCTACAGGCTACATGAAACGGGAAAAGATCAAACATTCTTTGAGAGCCATGACCTACAACCTGTTGGACTTTGAAAACAAACGCTTGAAAACTGACAGCAAACACATCAAGATTCTCCGCGAATTAAAGGACAAATATGTTATAATGAAACCCGATAAAGGCAACGGAGTAGTGATTATGTGCAAGAATGACTATTTCCAGTGCATGTTCGACATCTTTTCAGATAACACTAAGTTCCGGAAACTGAAAAGTGATCCAACACTAACGCAAGTTGCCACATTACAACGATATCTAAAGGCTATGTGTACTCGCGGTGAAATTACCGATGAAGAATATAAGACAATCAGACCTCAAAACGGGCATGCGGCCCGAGCACACGGACTACCAAAGATCCACAAAGAATTTGATGACCTCCCTCCGTTTAGACCAGTGGTGGACAACATTGGCACAGCGTTTTACGGTGTTGGAAAGTATCTAACAACGCTGCTTAACCCGCTCACATACACAGATTTGAAACTTAAGGACTCATTTGATGCTGCTTCTCGAATACAAACAATTCCTAAAGACTGGTTGGATAACGGTTACAAATTTGTTTCTTTCGATGTTGTGTCATTGTTCACAAATGTACCTTTGAAGAAAACCATAAATATTATCCTGGATCGTGTCTATAAAGACAAGAATATCACAACGAAACTGAAAAAACGGACACTTAAAAAGCTGATAACTGATTGTTGTACAAAAACACCTATTTCTTGTGAGTCAAAATTATATCAACAAACTGACGGTGTAATAATGGGTTCCCCTCTTGGGCCAGTTATGGCCGATATTATTATGTCTGAACTTGAAAAGACTGTCGTGACACATTTACTAGAAACTGGTATTATTAAACCTTACATGCGGTTCGTGGATGACACACTTGCACTAATCAAACCTAAAGATATTGATTATGTCAACAAACAGCTAAATTCTTTCCATAAACAACTGAAATTCTCACACGAAATATTTGTAGATAATAACTGTGTTCATTTTCTAGACTTGAAAATAGAATCTGATGGTATAACGGTGTTCCGGAAGTCAACACATACTGGATTGTTTGTGCACTTTAGTAGTTTTGAACCCTGGTTCCGTAAAACGACATGGATACGAGCACTCGTACAACGTAAATTATGTAGCACAAGCAAACTGTTCTCCAAAGAACTTTAAATTATCGAAAAATTCATTATATGGAATGGTTTTCCTAGACGGATATGTGAAAAACTGTTAAATAAATATAAAAACCCGACTGAGAAGAAAAGTAACAACTCTGAAGAAACCTGCAAAATATATGTGCGACTTCCTTATCTCGGCAAAGAAGGAGAACGTATTGTTAACAGATGTGTTAAGAAGGTAAAACGGCTATTAACAGGTGCCGCCAACTTGTCATTATTCACAATATTCAGAAGGTTTCCTCTATTGCGTCATACAAAGATTGAACTCCTGTAAAACTGAATAGCTATGTTGTATATGAGTTTAGCTGCCCAGGATGTGGTACTAAATACATTGGCAAAACTGAACGATGTCTCTTTACGAGGTTAGAAGAGCACAGCCGAGACAAAAGTGAGATCCAGTCACATGTCTTGAAATGTCTTAGTTTTCAACACATATATGATCTCATGGCTATACCAGTTGGTGCAGACAAAAGACGTACATTTGCTCTGTCCCCTCTCATGTTATTACCAAATGTTAAAATAATAGACCAAGCCAAGAATTGGAATGAACTATTGTTCAAAGAAGCACTTGCTATCAAGAGTAAAACACCTAAACTAAATCATGGAATAATGACGTCAAAGGACCTCATTGTCTTTAGGTGAACATGAGCTTCTTTGTCTATGGCCTATGCAGTTTAACAGCTCTCACTAATATATTGAGTGTAACTCCCACCAGTGGTTGATCATTGTTTGCTGAACTCCAATGCTCGCTTGTATAGTTACCGCCTTTTCTACTCAAACTTGTATATATAGTCAACTGTTTACTCCAATTTTTTATATGTATTCCTGATGATGGCATAAGCACGGCCGAAATATAGAATATTATATCACCATGACTTCCATTTTCGGAGTTACTTTTATCCTAGTTTATGTGAAATTGATCTGTGGGAACAATGGATTAAAGAACATGATTATGACTTATTGTTTTGACACTGAGAAAGACTGGGATGAAGGCATACATTTGTTATTGTTTGCTGTTAGAGAGTCTGTTCAAGAGTCTTTAGGCTTCAGTCCATTTGAATTAGTCTTTGGTCATACAGTTAGAGGACCACTTAAACTGCTAAAGGAAAAGTTCCTAGACAGTGATCTTGACTCATGTAGTCTCTTACAATATGTGTCGGACTTTCGCACCAGGTTGACTAAAGCACGTAATTTGGCTATGTCAAATTTAAAGTCAGCACGAAAAGATACGCAAACAACCTATGATAATCATGCCCTTAAACGAAGTTTCAAACCTGGTGAGAAGGTACTGGCTTTTCTGCCTATTCCTGGTAATCCACATAAGGCTAGATATTATCGTCCTTATGTCATTGAAAAGAAATTAAGTGACCTTAATTATGTAATTCAGACTCCTGATAGGCGTAAAAACAAACAGTTATGTCATGTAAATATGTTAAAGTTATACATAGACAGAGATAGCACTAACAGTACTGTACAGCCTGTAAGTGTAGTTAGTTCTGACCCTGGTAATAATGAAACTTGTAAACAGCCCATAACAGCGGCGAAATTACAGAAATTTGGCATTCTACTTAATTTGGATTCCAAGTTGTGTCATCTTGAATCAGCGCGTCAGGAAAAACTTCGAACTCTGCTCAGTCAATATGAACATTTGTTTCCCGACATTCCTACTCGGACTGATACAATTTCACATGACGTCAATGTCAGAGATTCTAATCCAGTGAAGCAGCACCCATATCGTTTGAATCCCATTATACAAAACCTCCTGAAAAAAAGAGATTCAGTATTTATTGGACAATGACTTCATTGAACCAAGTAATAGTAACTGGAGTTCACCTTGTAGCCTCGTTCCAAAGCCAGATGGCAGTTACAGGATGTGTACTGACTACAGAAAGTTGAACACATTGACCAAAACAGACACATTCCCTATTCCACGCATTGACGACTGCATTGATACAGTGGGAAGTGCCAAGTTTGTGTCACAGTTTGATCTTCTGAAAGGATTTTGGCAAGTTCCACTGACAGATCGTGCGAAGGAGATATCAGCATTCGTCACTCCGGAGGGTCTGTTTCAGTAGTTATGCCATTTGGAATGAAAAATTCTCCAGCCACGTTCCAGCGTCTCATCAACCGGGTTACTTCTGGTTTGGAAGGATGTGAGACTTACATTGATGACGTCATTGTCTACAGCGATACATGGGAAGATCATCTACAGAGAATTCGCGCACTGTTCAATTGGCTGAGTGACGCCAAGCTGACAGTCAACCTTAGTAAAAGTGAATTTGGACATGCACGTGTGACATTCCTGGGTCATGTTGTAGGTCAGGGTCAGGTAAAACCTGTATATGCTAAAGTTAGTGCTATCTCGCTATTTCGAAGACCAACATGTAAGAGACAACTGATGCGTTTCTTGGGTATGGCTGGTTACTACAGGAAATTTTGTCCAAATTTTTCAGATAATACTGAGCCTTTAACTCAACTCTTAAGAAAGAGGGTAACTTTTGTTTGGACCGATGAATGTGAATGAGCTTTTGAAAACCTGAAAGCCATAAAGAGCGCGCCAATTCTTTCAGCACCAGATTTTGATTCACCTTTTTAAACTGGCTGTAAATGCTAGCGATATTGCTGCTGGTGCCGTTTTGTTACAAGAAGGTATAGATGGTGTAGATCACCCAATATGTTTTTTTCACGTAAATTTGACAAATATCAGAGAAATTATTCTACAATTGAGAAAGAAAGTTCGGCACTAATATTGGCTTTACAACATTTTGATGTTTATGTTACTTCATCGTTGCCAATTACTGTATTCAGTGATCACAATCCACTTGTTTTCATAAGTAAGATGAAAAACAAAAAATCTAAGATTGTTGAGATGCAGTTTGGTGTTACAGAATACAATATTGAAATCAGACATATTAATGGCAAGGACAATTTGATCGCTGATTGTTTGTCTCGCATATAACGTACATATGTTTGTCAACATTTTTGCTGTTGTAATATAGATTTTGTTTTGCAATAGTGTTTTGAATTGTCAAGAAAGTTCCAAGTTTGAAACTTTCTTTTTTTCAGAGGGGGTGTCATGGTATTGCAGTATAAAATTAGACACTGTAGATAGTTCTAGAATAATAGAGCTAACGTAAACTTGTTTACGTTCTATTGTGTGGTTATAGTCATAGAATTTTCTCGAAGTCGTGACAGATTTATCGCAAGTAAATGTCGACTATCATTGCAAATGGCCGATACACGAAGAGACCCGTATGACGCGAGTAATTGGGTCACAGCGCCATCTGCACATAGGCTGTTATGATATTGTAATTTACTATTATTATTGGATACTGTCGATGTTTCTGGAATGATAGAGCTACGTAGGCTTGTTTACTGTTATGTCGGTCATCATTTCGAGCTTTCTGGAAGCTTATTGTAATTGTATCTGGGTTAGATCATACGTCAATGCTGTACCGGTGGAAGCTTCTTGATTTGGTAGAATAATCTCGAATGCGCGATAGAGTATAAATAGCCATAGAATAGACATTCAGTGATCGAAGAGGGATTCAAACTGGCTTCTGTCTGGGTGCGTTAGATTGTGCTACTATCTGGATATTACCTTTGCTTGAGATTACTGACTGTGGGATTACTCCTGTGTTTTGACCGCTGCGTGGTCTACGATTGAACTGTCGGAAATTGGACATTTGCTGGAACTGTAAAGAACTGAGCAGTGTTACTACCAAAATACAGAACAGCGATTTGTGCGCGTAACCACGGACGGTTAAAGTGTTGCGCACGACAACACGGACTGTGGAGTATACACCGGTATAGCGTTGAACAGTAAGACTAGATTTCATATTTGTTTGTTGTATTAACCTTGCTTAATTTGTATATGATTTTAGTATTATAATTAAATATTTGATTGTTAATCCTTGACTTCACAAAGTTTTCTGTAACGTTTTTTGTATTATCTTTTATGACGTAACAATTTAAACCTTTGACTATGACGAATTTACTTTGAAGATTTGCGAACTGAGTTTTCTCAGTACTTGTTTTGGTTGGAGAAGGGTACTGCTGTCAGTATGACGGGTTGTTTCAACGACCTTGTTCATGGTGAGGTCGAGCCAGTCAACGAGTACTGTAGGTTCAACTTTTTCTCGCTTTAACC
>JAVTVY010004742.1:0-38039 GCA_036873755.1 Hanleya hanleyi
TCGTCGCCAACACGATTACGGGAAAACAGCTCCCTGAATCGATGAATTTAGCCTAACCGTGGGTGGGATCGTCGCCAACACGATTACGGGGAAACAGCTCCCTGAGTCGATGAATTTAGCCTAACCTTGGGCGGGATCGTCGCCAACACGATTACGGGGAAACAGCTCCCTGAGTCGATGAATTTAGCCTAACCTTGGGCGGGATCGTCGCCAACACGATTACGGGAAAACAGCTCCCTGAGTCGATGAATTTAGCCTAATCTTGGGCGGGATCGTCGCCAACACGATTACGGGGAAACAGCTCCCTGAGTCGATGAATTTAGCCTAACCTTGGGCGGGATCGTCGCCAACACGATTACGGGGAAACAGCTCCCTGAGTCGATGAATTGCCATTCTGGCATCCTGGTATAATCGCGGAACGTCCATCAATACAATCATGCCAACAACAATACTGAGGAGCATGATGCCAGCGTAGCCTAACCCCTTGGCGCTGGGTCTGAAGTCCGGTACGCTGTAGTACTTTCGGTTTTTCCGATTGTTTTTCAGATGCTTCACGTCCAGGCTGTCCAGGATGGGCTTCATGAAGGCATCGGATTCTGCCTTCGTCATCTTGGGCGGCATCGGTCGACAGGGTGGATCTGGTATATTGATAGTACAGAAAGCTTGTTAATATTGATCAGAAATGACACAATTGAAAAAGGTAGTTTACTGTGTACACCAGGTTTAGCATTCCTGACGATGACATGAATAAGAATATTTTTACATGAAAATAATATTTTCGGAGTTCCCTTCACCTTTATTGAATTAAAAGTACTCTCTAAAAAAACTTGAGTGAACTGTTCTACCCAAGTTTGAGTGAAATGTACCTGTTCACTCAAATTTGAGTTACGTTTCATTCAACTTGGGTTACTTTTCACTCAACTTGAGTTAAAACCACTCAAGTTCACTCAACTTGAGCGGGATGAATTTCCACTCTTATGCTTGAGTGACACTCAAGTTGAGTGCATTTAACTCAAGTTAAGTGAAAAGCAACTCAAGTTGAGTGAAAATCTTACTCAAGTATTGAGCGGGATGAATTTCCACTCTTACTTGAGTGAAATTTCACTCAACTTTTTTTAGAGAGTATTTGTATAATTTTGCATTCGCAGCACACAGAGATTTTGTTACACAGGGAAACGTAACTTTGTTCATGATCATTAAAATGTTACTTTTTAACTGATCAAACAGCCATTATTCTAAAAAAACAAGCATATTAAGCAGAAATTACTGTGAAGTTAATTGTTTTCTTTTAACTATCCAACAGACAGAATAAAAAAATCATATTGAAACGAAAGTTATATTTAGCGTGTTGTAGAATGAGAATGGGATATGTCGCAACTCGGTCAATATGATGTACAATGAGCGTACGGTGAAGCGAGTGAATAGTTAATAATAATCAGCAAAAGAAAGAGAGAGAGTTATGGTTCAACGTCGCGTTCTTTCAGTAAATGGGGGGGGGGGGATTTGACTTAATGTCACGGTCAAGGTTGTTTCACTCATATGGTGACAGCCAGTTTAGGTGTTGGAGGAAGTCGGAGTACCCGGAGAGTACCACCGCCCGTAGGCAAGTAACTGACAAACGTTCACACATGCACCAGTGGGGCTCGAACCCGTGGACAACCCGGCTATTGTCAAGGTGTCCAGGTTATAATTCGAGAGATCTGACGTTGGTTGGAATAGTCTCTGATTAATCAAGGTCCAAAGGACGGGTAATTCCTCTGAACTGGAACCCGGCCATCCTTACATGGATAAACATGTCAGCGTTCCTTCTATGTTAGTCGCAGTAGTGTACCGTTTGAAATATGTAAGGTGCTCGAGTTCAGCTTTCTGCATGTAGATTTGAATAAATATTTTGTGCTAACCTTTGGCGGCACAGGGGTTAGGGTGTTTACTCTCTCGGATATTGCTGGAGTTGGTGGTAGCTGAAAAATGAAATAAAAAATGATGAAAGATATAAATAGTCTTACTCTACTATTTTCTATATATAACAAAGCATCCTAAAAAGCTATGCCACTACCGTACACGGCGTTGGCTATTATGATCAGTGTAGGTTTTATATTACGCCAGGTCTTGAGGTGATCACATTTGCAACTGTTTCGCTCGTTTTGATTGGTTCCAGTCGGGTGTAGCTGGAGACAGGGTTACTCCCCCTGATATCTAAGCAGAAGACCGATATTCGCTGACATTTTGAATTTAACCCAATGCATTAATCAGTGTCGTTAAAAGACGGAATTATAATCAGGAACGGACCAGATACTGTAGAACTTGAACAAACACTTTTCGAACCAGCTACCTACAGCGTGCTTGGATCAAGGTCAGTACACGCAATAGGCTGCCAACGACAATTGCCGAAAAGCGGAGCACCCGGTCTAGATTCAGACAGAATTCGACAACGAAATCAACCACCTCGCTGGGGGTCTAATAACACCCCAGCCACCAGTCAGATTTTTGGACCGGATTCGGGGCCTTCGCGCACATCGCCGGAAGTGACATCATATATAGTAAAATAGATGTTTACCGAACATTTCATTACTTTTCAAGTCTGCATAATACCTCTGTTGACCTAGCGTTAAAAAGAATTCTCTGGAGAAAATTTTCCCTGTTTATCTGGACAGAGCATATGAAAAGTAGTTCGCTCATGAGCAACACTAAAGGAGTTGTTCGGCCGGATTCAAACTGAACACTGCGTTGGTTGGTTTCCCCTATACGTCATAGCAACGTAGTAAAGGTCAACTTCCGCTATTGGTGGCAGGGGTGGTAATGGAGCCTGCGAAATGGAGCATGCGCTGTCGGGAGGTTGCAACGAAATGGTAGAAGCAACCCAGATTATGGTAGCTGCATCCAAGTCAACAATGGGACTGGTCATCCAGCATGCACCGTTCATTTCAGCTAATGTCCAACATGCACGAGAGACTCTTTATGATTAATGAACAGAGATTGACAATCTTTCGAAGAGAACATCTACATGTCTGAAGTTTGATCTAAGGGGGTAGATCTACGCTTAAACCAACGTTGAATGCAAACATATACCAAAGAGTTAAGGATACTGCGTCGATTACAATGCGTCAATTGCAATTTGTCCTCCTCGACAACGGAATTGAAACAACCCTTAACTGCTACTTACCCTCGTAACATATTCGGATCCCTGCAATTGTACCATTGTCAACCCTCAAGCTGGAGTTCATCATGGTCACTGGGTTCGAGGTAAAGAACAAGGTACAGTCTCCACTCGTCGTGTTGTACATGTAGGCCCAGCATTCGTCCACTCCGCTGTTATTGCCGCAAACATCTTGGCACTCGGTCAAATTGCACTTCTGAGTGAGATTGCCAGGGAGCTGAAAGGCTTTGTCTGTGTAGTTCTTGAATGTACAGTTCCCTTCAACACGAAGAAATGAACGAACATGTGGTAAACTGCTTAATTATATCATCCCGTCATAGCGTCGATGACCTGGCGGATGAAAACGCTGGATCCGACATCCAGTCATATAGGCTATTCCATAATCGAATTAGCTTCTTTTATTCATCAATACTAGTATCTCACTCTCAGCAGGTATGGCCAAAATCATTGTAATTAAGCTAATTTTCTGGTTCATACTCTATGTAAGAATCACGAGACAATGCATACAATAGCCAAGTCTGGGGACAACAATATATCTAGACATGAGCCTTTTCAGCTTCACAAAGACTCAGATAATAGTTTCCTACACGAAGTATCTATCAATTTTCTGCACCAGGAATGGCACCAATAGTTTTTTAATATTGTCGACAAGACCTCATGAGGTTCGTATCGTCCCGCCCGTGTCACTGATCTATATATTTTACCCCAAATGCTTTATTCAGTCGTTATCCCTCAGCATTAAGAGGATAGAGCAAGGACTGGTTCATACGGCATGATATTTCAATGGAACAGCACTATAATATGGCAACAGATCTGCTCTGTTACGAGTAGGTTCCCCCGCCTCGCCTCCTCCCCCTCCCCCTTCCCTTTCCCGTCGTGATATAAGTGAAAAAACGTTGAAAGCGACGTTAAGCCCTATTCACTCACTCACTCGCTACGTATGTTTTAACCCAAATGCTTTACTCAGTCGTTATCTAGATTACACTGTAGCCCATTAGGCTTTGAGTGTGATTGTTCATGTGAAAATCACGAAATACCCGAATTACACTATGGTCATGCGGCCACAAGCCCCAGGCTAAGCGGAACATAGAGCATAAACAACGCCTTTTTTAGAAATACATACCTCCCTGGTGACTTTCGCAGATAAACTGATAGGTTTTGTGACACTTCTTTGCGGTCCATTTCCAAATAGCGTGGTATTCTTCCTGCATAACGCAATGCTCCCCATTCGGCCGCTCTGGTTCCCCATCTCCCCAATTGGTCCAGTGTATATCCACTACGGTACGGTTACAGCCAACGGCCCAGCTGAATGTTTTATTGTGGGGATCTCGATCAAACAGCCCGATCCAGTATCCTTCATCTCTGTGTAGGAGAAGAGCATAAATAGATGTATACATTTCACGAAACAGCCAACTGATCTCTAAGTGTTGCCATTCACCGTTGAACTAGAATGATCACGTTTATTTTTTTCCTCGTAACCCAAATCAAGCTAATCCTAATGTTTTATTGTACCAACAAAATTGGACCTCTTCTGTGGGGGAAATAATTTTAGTCAATACACAGACTTTATGGTATGGTGAGATTGCCATACAAGATTCCAAAATATAAGACCCTCTATAGTACAGGTTTCAACAGAGTAAAACGTATTGTATTTGGACCAATGTGTACGGGTCTTCAATTCCTTTCACCTTCATAATGCATCATTGGTCACTTGATAAAGCTATTTGTCACTTTAAGTCTGGAGAGTTCCGTTGTTTGCGACATCTCAAAACTTTAGCATGTGCCATTTCTCTTGGCACAAGGCAATGCAATAAAAACTGCGTGACCAACTGTTCTTTTCTTGTAATCGTTCTATATAGAACTCAAGTGAGAGATCTTCGTCGCAGGTAACTGTCCTCCTCCTTCCCCCCACCACTATTGTTGCTTGTGATCCTTGGTTGAAAATCGAAGAAGAGGCAAATGGCTATTTCAGTAGGCCCTATCTTTGGTTCAATCAGTACCCTTGTATTAGATGAAATTTCGAGTCGCTTTCAAAATATTGATGTCACGCTTTGATTGTTCGTGAACACTATTTACCTGTATATGTCAAATGTTTTTCTAGGCAAAACCAATCAAAATTCAAAATTTATGAGAAAAAAAATGCCGATATTTTTACCGGGTTGTGAAGAAAGGTCTACTGTACTTACAGTTTTGACAACCATGGTTCCTGCTCTCGGAAATATTCTATAATTCTGTCTTTGTCTGCAGAGTCAACCATTAGCAATGTACCCTGTATTTGTTGACACATCTTATTCGCCTGGTTCCACGTGGCTTCCTCCTCAAATAGTGTGAACATCGTCTTCACTGTGGTTCTTGCCGATATAATGGGCTCTGTAAAGTTAAAGTTCGAAGATGACGTGTATCCGACATTCAGTTCTCAGCCGTCATCACAACAGAATTTTCCCGTCAGAAATCTGTAGACTGTTTTTATTTAGACAGTTAGTAGAAAACAGGCATATAATGAAAATTATGAAAACACAAGTTTGTTCCCTGCAAAGGAGAAGCGGTCAACAATTTTCAATAATGAGAGCAAGACACCATGATGTTCTATTAGTACAATCCGTATGAGTGGCAAGTATTCTACAATGCAACACTGTGGACATGACGTTCAGACTCCCCTGGACTCGGGTTGTGCGGAATCAGACACAAGCTCGGAAAGCCGAGTCAGATATCTTGTTGGCCATGGCCGTAAGGCAACACAATATATGTGCACCAGAGCAAGCAGATTGGCAACCAGGTCCCTCGCCGGATAGCCTGTCTGAGTGCACCTACGTATTTTCACTCCACAAATTCTTTCAGAACGGCTCTTCTCTAGTGAACTTGATCTGAAGGTTCGTTGAGACAGTATTGCATGGAAGTTCAAAAGTTTGAAGTTTAGTAAACAATTTTTTTTCAAATAATGCGTTATATACGGTATATAAATGATTCATATTAATGTCCGAAAGTTCCCAAATCCTGTGATATCATGTTATATAGTCTTGCATGGGCCAACATGAATATGTGAACACGGGATTTACCTGATGGAGTCACAACCAATATATTTATACAAAATCGGACAATCTCGCAGTGGGCCAAAATGAATATCCAATAGCGTTTTAAAAGTCGGACATGCAAAACATGCGATCTCCCAGTTGGCACATCAATATGTTTTGCACAATCTAAGGAAGAGGTAACAAGAGGTAATACGGAGTCCCAGACACATGATATATTATAGCGAATACATGGAGAATACTACACAATTAAGACAACCCACTCATTGATATACCCTGCTAGTTATACCACGGGCTGATTAGATTAACGACAAGAATGCCTGGTTCGCCTGTTACATCCACACTTGTAGAGTCCTTAGTGTCTGTTGTCGTTTCCGGACTTTCTTCGTTGGGACTGCTTGACCCTGTGATCGTAGTGACCTGTGTTGTCGAAGAATAAGACGCTGTGCTTATGTCATCATTGGTCGACGTCGTGGTTTGTTGCGTGGCAGTGACTATTCAAAAGGATGAAAAAAGAAACAATATTCCATGTCAGATTTGTTCATAAGAAAGTTTAATTGTTATATTCAAAGGAGACATTTCGAAATGTCTTGGTCTGCAGAGTCAACCATAAGGAATGTACCATGTATTTGTTGACAAATCTTATTGAACTGAAATACCCTGCATGTTACACCTTGGGCTGATTAGATTAAGGATAATAATACCTGGTTCGTCAGTTACATCTACACTTGTAGAGTCCGTGGTGTCTGTCGTCGTTTCAGAACTTCCTTCGTTGGGGCTGCTTGGCCCAGTGGTCGGAGTGACCTGTGTTGTCAAAGACTGGGACCTTGTGGTTGTGTCGTCGTTGGTCGAAGTCGTGGCTTGTTGCGTGGCAGTGACTATTCAAAATCAAGTAAAAAGCAAACATTATTCCATGTCAGATTTGTTCATAAAAAAATTTACTTGTTATTATTGAGAGTGACAGTCCGAAATGTCTTTGTCTGCAGAGTCAACCATTAGCAATGTACCCTGTATTTGTTGAAACACCTTACTCGCCTGGTTCCACGTAGCTTCCTCCTCATATAGAGTGAACATCGTCTTCACTGTGGTTCTTGCCGATATAATGGGCTCTATAAAGTTAACGTATAAATATGACGTGTATTCGACGTTCAGTTCTCAGCCGTTATCCACAACAGAATTTCCCCATCAAAATCGGTAGACCGTTTTTTAGTTAGTTAGTAGCAAACAGGCATTAAATGAAAATTATTAAAAAAACACAAGTTTGTTTTCTGCAAGGGAGAAGCGGTCAACGATTTTCAATAATGACAGCAGGACACTATGATGTTCTATTAGTCAAATCAGCATCAGTGGCAAATATTCTACAATGCAACACTGTGGACTTCCCTGGCCTTGGGTTGAGCGGAATCAGACACAAGTTCGGAAACTCGAGTCAGAGGTTTTGTAGGCTACGATCGTAAGGTAACATTATAATATTTGCATCTGAGCAAGCAGATTAGCAACCAGGTCCCTCGCCGGATAGCCTGTCTGATGGCGCCTACGTGTTTTTACTATACAAATTATTTCAGAGCAGCTCTTCTTTAGTGAACTTCGTATGAAGGTTCGTTGAGACAGTATTGCATGGAAGTTCAAAAGTTTGGAGTTTATTAAACATTTTTGTTTTTCAAATAATGCGTTAGATACGGCATATAAATGATTCATATTAATGCCCGAAAGTTCCCCAATACTGTGATATCATGTTATATAGTCATGCATGGGCCAAATTGAATATGTGAACACGGAAATTACCCGATGGTGGCTATAGCCAATATACTAATACAAAATTGTTCAATCTCTCAGCGGGTCAACATGAATATCTAAACACAAGCGAATACCAGGAGCGTTTTAAAAGTCGTTTTAATACCTGGTTTGGCTGTTACATCCACACGTGTAGAGTCCGTGGTGTCTGTTGTCGTTTGGGGACTTTTTTCGTTGGAACTGCTCAGCCCTGTGGTCGGACTGACTTGTGCTGTTAAAGAATAAGACCGTGTGGTTGCGTCGTCATTGGTCGACGCCGTGGCTTGTTGCGTGGCAGTGACTATTCAAAAGGAAGAAAAAAGCAAAGATTATTCCATGTCAGATTTGTTCATCAGAAATGTTTTTTGTTATATCTGAGAGTGACATTTAAAAAACAAAGAGTTATATTTAGTGAAATATCAAGAGGTATATTAAGTAAACAGCTACAGTTGTTGTTGACTAAAATATCTCTCTGAATAAGTCAACGAGAATATGTCCACGGACAGTTTGTGCCACGGTTTGTGCAACCGGAGATACTCTGCAGAGGAATCTCCTATTGGGCGGAGATGAATATGTAAAGTAAGAAAGAATGGGGCTTTCGAAAGTTTTTAAAATTACAACAGGCGACAGAACATTAATCTAGGTGGATCTACAATACCATAATATTATATCAAACGCGTTGACAATCGACACGAGAACACTGCGCACCGAGTCATGAAAGTGGTGAAACTTCATCTCTGGTTATGTCAGATCTAGAAAAATAATACCTTATTCCTGACTTGTAGCGACTTTGGTTTCAACTGTAAGTTCGGAAATTTTTTCGCTGAAAATAGTTTGTCTAGTGGTCAAAGTGTTATCTGTTGCCTGAGACTTATGGGTTATCGTTGCGTCAATAGTTTTCGGGGAATTTGAAGATGGCGTCAAGTCATTTATTTGTGCTACTCGCCCATCAGAATATTTATTAAGTAAGGCTGAGAGATTTAGCACACTGTAGTAACAAGATAAAGAAGAGAAATGGGCAAAAACTGTTATGTGTTACACATATTGTTTTCAAAAAATGTTTGTTCTCGTGAAAGTGTTGCAAGAGCTGGTATATAAAAAAAAAGAAAATAAAAATAACCCGTGTATAGTAGCAGGAGGTTTGGAAACCTTGGTCACATAGTATATTTCTAATTATTTTTTCAATATTGATGTGTTATTTCAACATATCTCTCAGGGAGAATGTTGGTGCTCCGAAATAATATTCTCATTCCTACACCCGTATGACACTGGAACCTTAGAAGGTAAAGAGACAATCACAACCTTTCTGCAGAAGTAACATTATCTCCGAGTATGGATGAGATCATTAGCTCACCTTCGTCAGTTGTTGTGGTCAGGCTGGATTTTAGAGTAGTAGTGATGGAATAAGTTGAAGGTGGTGTTGAAGATTCTGGATATGGTGGGGTCGTTCCTTCAAAGGAATTCTTATACGGGAAACAGGTGGATGTCGGAAATAAACTGTAGTCGATCAGCTGAACTGGTATAACGCTGGAGTTGACTGTAGCTGTACAACAGAGAAAACAAGATCATGAAGTATTAATAACTGCGTCATTTCAAATAATTACGTCCATAATTGGTGTTGGATGTAAATAGCTACAACTTTAACAAAGGATACATTACAGCAAGCGATAGCGACAGTTGAGAACACATACTTACTACCCCTAGTGTTGTAGACAAGTTTTGAAAGCTGATATCAGGTTTTTGGAGTGTTTGTCTTGTTTACATTATGGTATCTATGACAGCCATGATTTACATTCGCAAGAGAATTACCGCCCACGTAATTCATTAGATATGCAGTAGTCAGTCCAGATCAAGGCCACAGATAGCGGCAGCCCGATTCCATGCAATGTTTGAAAGGAATATGGCGGAAGCAGCCGAATGAAAATCATATAATGACCCAATGGGTGCCATGCTATAATACATCACCCCATTGTGTATCTCTTGGACCATATATTTCTGGGTGACCAGCGTTACTTAAATGCTATGTTATGTTATGTGGATAAATGACAAGGGGCCTTGAATGAAGAACTAGTTTCATCTAAATTTGGTGAAATCTTGAAGACAAGGCCTGTACAGTACATCCTTGGACACACGCGCGGACACACACAAAAAGCTAATCAGGCGAGGAGGTCATTCGAATGAAAGTTCCATCCAAGTTTAGTGAAATTCCGTCCAGTAGTTCTCCAGATATATTGCAGACAAGGCCTGTATATACATGTACACGTAAACGGACTGACACCAGACACGGACGAACTCATGCACAGCAAAACCTAAGCAGATGAAGAGGTCATTCCAATGAAGATTTCATCCAAATTCGGTGAAATCTTGCAGACAAAGCCTGTATACAATTAGACGGACGGAAGGACAATCGACAAGGACGCACGCGCGGACACACACCAAACGCTTTTCAAATAAGGCGGCCATTCGAATGAAGGTTCTATCCACGGTTTGGTTAAATTCGGCCCAGTAATTCTCCAGATATCTTGCAGACAAGGCCTGCATATACATGCGCATATAGGCGGACTCATGCACAGCAAAATTTAATCAGACGAGGAGATCATTCCAATGAAGGTTCCATACAAGTGTAGTGAAATTCCGTCCTGTAGTTCTCCAGATATCGTGCAGGTAAGGCATGTATATACATGTACAAGTAGACACAAGTAGACGGGCGGACGGATACTGGACGAGGACGCACGCACGCACACACACCAAAACCTAATCAGATGAGAAGGCCAATGAAGCTTCCATCCAAGTTTGGTGAAATTCCGCCCAAAAGTTCTGATATAAAGAAAAGGGGACGAACAGAAATGTTCCCCCAACAAACGGCGTTTTGAAATTGTAAATCTATTGGCTCAAACTTCAATATTGTAACGGTATGAGATCATCAATTTACAAATACATTACCTTCAAAGCATATGCGGATCGATATCATGTATTTTCCGTGTCCAGTTCCAGTCAGATGAGCAACTCGGCCCATCGCAGTCACAGGAGAAGAGAAGAAGTGTAGAGTACATGATGTTGAGTTATATACCACAGCCCAACATTCCCACCCATTGAAGTCAGGTTCTGCCTCGGAACATCTCTTCTTACAAGCACTCGCAGTCAAAGTCGTGTCCGATAGCGGAACAGTGGTGTGTTCGGACGAAGGATAAAACGAATAGTCCTCATAGGTGCACCCTCCTGAAACGAAGACATTTCTTCCATAGTGAATATCACCATACATGTGCTTGTCAGTGTGCACATTTTATTTTGCACTATATTGTGTACGAGTTCGAGGACGTTAATTAAAAACTTGCCCACAATTTTCAGTACCCTTGACTCCAGATAAATAAAACAAATCATGGATATACACGACATTGTAATGTTTCTGAAGAAACAGTTTCGCTTGCACAGGTCTAGATACGAAGAAAACAAACGTTTGTAGGAGTTTGTACAAATTTTGTACAGAGTTCCAGCAAAAGCTTACTCGATGAATCTGATTTGATACAAATGTCTCAAACGTGGATGTCCAAAACAAGACACTGATTGGGGAACAAAGTTGTGCAAACGTCATGGCCATGCATTAGCTTTGTGGAAAAAAGGAATTGTACATGACGAGCTATGAGACAAGTATTAGAGTTGTGAAAAAATCCCTTCATATAAGTTTCTAAACATCAGCCAGTTTTTTTCAGTTTGCATGTCCGATCATTGCGTATGAAAGTTGATTGTTCAACACAACAGGCTACCGCACTCTGAAAACGCAAATGTTAGATTTAACATCTAGAGTATTGGAGGAGGGAAAGCATTTGGAAAGTGTTGTATTCACCACTTTCAAGTGTTAAATGCAGCATTTAAGCTGTTGCATCCAACACTTAAAATGTGGTGAAACAACACTTTCTAAATGCTTTCGCTCCTCCAATACTCTAGATGTTAAATCTAACATTTGCGTTCTGAGAATGCGGTATTAGGATTATGAATAAAGAAACGTCCGACTGGACATGCTGCTTCTTCAGGTCGACCGTCCATGCTAAATATATTGTATTCTTGACCAGATACTGCTTTCGGAATTGGTATGACTTTCGTCTGTGAAAAAGTATCTCCAGTTGACCTAGTGTAAATCATGGAGCCATCTCCTGAAAGGTCACGAGTAATGGAATTTTTGTGAAATGCTGGACGGGGTAATTTCAATAATATTTTCCAGTCACCCATTGAATTGAATTGACATGTACATCCATTCATAACCAATCGTTCTGTTTTAATATATAATGATGCTGTTGTGTATATTGCATGGTACATTTTTTTAGAATATGCTGCGAGAGCAGCATGATGAAGATAGGCAATCTTTTATTAAATTTCATTGCCCACAATCAGGAGAGTCTATAAACTTCACAAACCTCCTACATACATAACATATCCATAAAGGATACAGGGGGAAATCGGACAATCAGTCGCTACAGAGTTTCGCCCCAAGACTAAGGGGGTTCCATGGGGGAACACGTGAGTGGGGTCGATATGGGTTTGATGTTTCAGATCATCAATGATTAGATTGGGGAGGGATGCGATACTTCAGATTTAATTGCTAATATTCTATATATGAATACATATAGAACCGTAATGATTGAGGAATAAAAGCAAAAAATCTCACGAAACAAATCTAAAACCAGAAGAAAGAAATAACAACAGTGTGATAGGTCCACAAACTTCGTTAATAACATTCCCAGATATATTCATCCCTACATATCGTATCTTTCCATCTTATTTTATACTAACATATCCGACTGTGAAGAGGTTTATATACTCTATATACTCTTACCGTTATCTTGAGAAAGATTAAGCTTACAAGAGAAATACGTTTAGCTAGGACGATTTTTATACCGATACATTGTGATCTGATCCTATAATACTTTATTCTCACATAATTAAATTAAGAATTAAATTTTAAATCATTAATTAAAATGTATACAAATCATGCTAACTCGGATAACTATAATCAAAATTACTGTCTGATATTCAATACCGATTGAAAAGATGATTTTGTGTGAGAAATACTAATTTTTCCATTAGCGAGAATCGAAATGATTAAAGGTATCACAACTCTTATTGTGAATTTCAAAATGGCCATCGTAGGCATGGCGTTGGCTATGCAATGACTATATTCTAAGATGAGACGACGGCTGCAACATATTCATTCTTCTATATCTCACCTCTCTACATGTGTTGGAGTGTATCGGATATAATGAACTTGGACTGTGAGTAAATTCAATATCCAGTCACACACAAGAATGTGGTTTATACATATCTATGTAAAACAGGAATTAAATAAACTTTTATGCAAACCATACAATTTGCATACAAAAAATATGAACACGACTATAGATATATAATAAAGATATAGACGATCCACAAACCTGGTGTAACATTCTCACACATGAATGGATATAGCGAAATGCAGTATTGATTAAACCATTCTCCTTTGGTCCCACGGCTCCCTATACAGTGAAACCAATCAGCATAGGCCGGAGAATTCGGCAACCAGTTATTCCATCCGTCAGGTGTCTCTAACTGTACGGTACAGTCCCCGGACCAACTGTACAGTCCATTGGGGATATCTCGATCGAACATCCCAATCCAGTACCACCAATACCTAAAATTAACGCAACGTTCATTGTTAACTCGTTATTGGCGTTAATTATTACCAGTTAGTCTGAGTATTAAAAATCATTCCATAATTTCATTTCATAAAAGTAGAGAGATAACATGAGAATACACAAAGTAACGTTGTCTGCCGAGAGATAACATGAGTATACATAGAGGAATGTTCTCTGTCCAGAGATAACAGGAGTAAACCATAAATGAACGTTATCTGTCCAGAGATAACACGAGTATACATAAATGACCGTTTTCTGCCAGGAGAAAGTTGCCTTCCTGCTCTTCAGTTGTTGTATATAATTATGGAATAACTGAGAAGATCGCAACGACGCCAATATCACAGAATGGCACACTAAGGCACTCGTCACTGAGGAGGATAACATTAAATGGTTGAGTCAGAATATCTGTGAGTGGGCCACGATCCTATCAGCGACAAGAAGCCTATCTTCTTCATCATAGCGCCGTTATCATAGTCATTTCAATGTTATAGATTTATCTTTAATAAAGATCGCCCCCCCCACCTCTCGGACCCCAAAAACCACAGACAAGATCTCCTCAACATGTAGAAATGTCTCAAAGTGACATTCTGGCGATGTTGGAATGAATACTAACACCAAAGAGGATAATAACCACATGCATGTGTTGCAGGAAGTCTCAATGTCTAATCTACTCACGCTTCAGATTTCCACGGCTCCTGTGTCCAGAAGTATTGAATTATCTTATGTTTGACTTCCGATTCGACCTTGATAAGTCTTCCTCCTATGGATTGACATACAAAGTTCGCCGTGTTCCAAGATGCGTGGTCCGTAAACAACGTAAACCGGGTCTTCTCTGTCGTCCTGGTCAATGTCATAGAGACTACAGCATAAATAAAAAGATATTTGGTGATTAAAAGTACAAGAATATATAGTTTGGCGCATTATAATGAACATGGGTCATATACAGAGTCGTAGATCATGTTCATTATTAACAGTGAAAATAATGCTTTATCTTGCACTGCCAGGCTCAGATGTAAGCAACAATGAAAACATAGAGAAGTCAGCATACAATTTGAGATATATTGCATTATTTGGGTAAGCATCCTGTATCATTTAATTATACAGCCAAAAAAGTGATGCCCCATCACCCTTTAATGGTGATCAGACCTGGCCGTCACCTTTGAAAGGTGAAGAGTTAGAGCCATCACCTTTTAAAGTGATCGTAAACCCTCAAGCAAAGTTCCCACCAAATGAAAGACCATTGCAAACAGTGTGGAAAAATATTTATTGTAATTTTTTTACGATTTTATTACACAGAGTAAACTGCAAATAAAGCATGGTATTCTATGGTGGTCTGTTGCAGTCATTTTTAGGTCCAGTGACGTCACACTGCTTTAATACATATATTTCAAACTGCGTATGCACTTTCCAATGCTTGATTCAAGCTCAAAGTGTGTATACTTTGAGTTTCAACACAGTGTGCATGTTTCATCAAAATCGGGGAGATGATAACTCATAAAAGTCAATTTGAATCTTGCATTTAATTTCCCCGATTCAAACTGTGTATGCACATAGGAAAGTGCATACACAGTTTGAAATATATGTATTAAGGCAGTGTGACGTCACTGAACCTAAATATGATTGCAACAGACCACCATAGAATACAATGCTTTATTTGCAGTTTACTCTGTGTAATAAAATTGTAAAAAATTACAATAAATATTGTTCCACACTGTTTGCAATGGTCTTTCATTTGATGGAAACTTCACTTAAGGGTTTACGATCAGTATAAGGGTGATGATTTTGCCTCATCACCCTTTAAAACTTGATGACCTAAATTTACAGTCATTGCTCATCACTCTCCAGAGATGATGGCCATCATTTTTAAAGGTGACTCTAAATAAGTGTGATGGCTCTAACTCATCACCGTTTCTCTAAACATGCCAGGGTGGGTTCATGACGCTGCAGGAATTCGGGAATGTTTATGGTATTGTAGTGAGAATAGGTTTTCTCACTGTCTTGTCAGTTTAGATAAATAGACTATTAACGAATAGTGTCAGATTGATGCAGGGAAGTGCTTTATTATAGAGTTATCTCCCCTGGTAGAGGGCGCTGATTGCCCTCTAGCCAATGAGAGTAACTCGCTGGCTTGCAAAAGAAGCCAGAGAAGATAACAGACCTTGGACTGACAGGCCGTATAGACGACTTCTCTCAGGGTTTTAACCGGCAGGTAAGCCTGTCCCCTATACTGGCTAATATCTATGTAGCTGAAATTACCACAGTATAGATATAAACTATCTGCAATATTATGAAATCGTCCAAGTTGTAAAGTGTTATATGGGAAACAGCTGTAAAAAATCAAAGATGTGCTTATCGATGTATTCCAGAACAAATTTATTTATTGCTGAAAAGTCAAAAGGGCTGGCAAGATTTTTACAAGATATATGTAGGAAAGAAATCTATAAACTGTAAATCTGTAATCACAGGTAAAATTGAAGTATTTTTCTCAAATTTATATTCACAGCAAAGAAAATTTATTGTGGAAAACATGGTCCCATTTGTGTTATGAAAGACAATGGTTGTCGAAATACATCGATTTTCACGAATGTTACTACTTTCACATAGCGCGATTTAGAATATCGAAATGGGAATAAGTAATAAGGAAATAACTTCAGCGACGTAGTGGAACAAAGTGTAATCGAGACCGCTCAAATGCACATCCGGCACTAAACTTACATGGTTCCAATTTCGTCAGGTGCTTAAAATATTGGCCACCAATAATTATAACATAGGAGTTGTAAATTCTCCCACCTGTGATTTTTACCAGGAAGTTATCGAGAACTTACCTCATATATTTTGGCATTGTCCGGTTGTAGCAGCCTTTTTGAATGACATTAGTGAATGGTTAATATTCATCTCTATTTGTCTGAAAGAGTGCTGCTAATTGGAGTGGAAGGAAATGATTGTTTATTTAATATACATTGATTCATACTGGCTTATTCCATTATGGATGGTGGAATTACAAGTCAGGTGTCTCTTTCGAGAACACATTCAGACAAGGACATACCTACATGTAAGGTTCTCACACAATAAATTCTGAAGTAATGACATTCTAGATAATTTATAATCATATATTATTATGCATATTATATAGCATTTAAGCGGTATATACAAACGATGCATAACATAGGAGGGGTTGATTTTAATAATTTCTTGAGCATTTATTATCTAATCTCTCCATAAGAACCAATTACATATAAAGTTAGTTGACAATGTGTTTTAACTTTTTGTCAAAGAATCCTGCATATTCAGTAAGACATTCAAACCTTTTTTTTGTTACAAAATTTGTTTGATATTATGGTTAGGCGATTGAAATCTGCTGTAGTAACGAAACGTTTCATGGGAAATAATGTTCGCAACTTTCGAGTCATTTTTCTAAAAAACAAGAACATTGTAGGGAGGGGGGTAACAAAGGTTATACCTTACTCTACAGAACCACTACTTTTCAACTGTATGAGGTTTGACAATATATCATTACATGAATAATGTGCCTTATCAAAAGGACTCTTTTCCGGCTAATCTTTTAACACGGGAAATATTCTACGAATAACCGTTTTCGAATCTTGAATTGTCCTGTATGGCACCGACAAGGCGATGAGGAAGCCTTTTTTGGGTGCCATATAAAACCCGCCTAGTTATCTTTTTCGACCTATAATCATGCTGGAAGATTTAAAAAGATCCGAGTTTAGCGGGTCCTTCTTGCTGGATTTTCTTACATAATTAATAAAACTTTATCAACTGATTGAGTAGAATGGGAGGAATTCGCCTCCAAAAAAATCGTATACTGCAAAAATAGTAAGCCTAATGTAACAAATTATGGAACTGTTAGTACTAAACGGGTGAAAGCGAGGAAAGATGAGATCCAGAGTGGCATCGCCTCCTTGAGGAATTTGTCGTTAAAAGTTGAAAATTAGGCATGACCTCGATAACTCTGTGTATACAAAAATGCTAGAGCAAATATGTGAAATGAATATTAGACAATGTTTTTGTTAAATTCGTAATAATAATTGACTAATAAATCATATTAACTCACCGCAATGACCAAGAACAACAGTGACGATGAACAATCCATGTAAAGCCACACACATTTTCTTAAACTTATCCGAGAACTGTCTTAATGCAGCAGATACGAGAGTTCGAATTTTTGTTCGTTTTACTGTTCCTTGATTTCTATAACATTCACAGCTGAAATGACTGTACTGACTATACACATCATTCACTGACGAGAACTAGGAGAATACAGGTACGTACGATCGGGATGTCCAGGTATTGGAAATATTCGACAAATATATTTTGCTCATATTTTATGAATGTGTTTACACATAGTTGGAACGAGAAAAAACAGCCTTCCCGGTTGAACTGCCACGTTATCACCAGTCAGCCATTTGCAGTGAACAAATGAAATAAAATTCTCCCTTGAGAGCTCATTCTGAGTACCACTCCCTTGAGTCCCCAGTCCGAATACCACTTATCGCATCTGCCCGATATTGTGTCGTGATGTGATGCTTATAGCATTACTTCCCTTGATTGCATGTTTTCTCATGTAATATATATATCCATCTAAAATTTATTTTATCTACGGGAGGGTCTTTTGATGAATTTAGAAGGGGGGGAGGGGCTTTTGATGCCAGTTCGTGGAAGTAGCTTCAAACATAAATGAATTCTGCTCTCTCCACAAACTTCCACAGAATTATCTTACTTAATGTTGTATGTATGTTTGTTTGTTTGTTTGTCCATCGCGAACGTCATCATGAAGTTTCACCGCAATAGTATTGAGAGCACTGTAAGAAATGGCCCAAAATCGCCCACCTGTGTCCGGCAACATGCACTCGGTCCGAATAATTATGCCAAAGTTTTGATAAAAATGTCGTTGTTGTTGTTCTAAGGTCAGTGAAGATGACCTAAATGAAAAGTAAATCGGAAAGGGCATCGAACGCCTATTGGGGACCGGGAACTCCTTTGATATGAAGGTTGAACAAGCTTCATCAGTATAGCTACGGAGTTGGAGAGATTGGCTTAATGTGAAAGAGGACAACCGCAGTTGAATAATTAAGTGTAACCCAAACGCAGTGTTTACTGTAGTAGTAAATGCGCAAAACCAGTCGTATTCCCTCGAAACGCGCTTTTGGTCGCACGTCATCGCTTCTACATTTAAGTGCGCATTCTAGGGAATACGAAATAGCTTGTCCTGTAAGTTCCGGTGACCTTTTGTGACGTCACTTCTGGTTGGATGCAAAACTACGATTCCGGGGAAAACAAACATAACAGGAAATGTCGCAAAAAATCTGCACTGAGTGTGATTGCTTGTTCCTTCGGTCTCACGCTGTAAGGTACGACGGGAAGAGTCTCGGCGTCGTTAGCTGATTTTCTCTGGAAATTATCGTGTGCATTTGTCCTGTGCAGGCGGAACCGAAATGAGCGTTTTGGGGTCTAGGTGAGTCATCCATGGTCCAAATGAGCCGTGTGGGATGTTATCGTGATACGCGCGTGGGGTAGAGTCCTAGTGGCGCGATTTCATTCACGCTATAGAGTACGACGAGAAGGATCTCGGGACCGTTGGATGACTTTCGGTGGAAAGTTGTCGTGCGCATGCGCAGTCATCAAGGAGGGGTGGAGTCTGGGTGAGCCATCCGTGGTTCACCTGTGTCGTGTGGGGCTCATGTTGAAGCGCTCGTGGTGTAGAATCAGACTGGTGTGCGATTTATTGGAAGTTACCTCAATCAGCGCATCCGTAATCGCAAAGTAGTAGATAAAGAGCGTTTGGGTGGAAGTTTCGGGGTAGGTGTGTTCATTGTTGTTGTGAAGTAAACTACAGGATGTAGGTATTTGTACGACTCGTCTGACGCCGTAGAGTATGATGGGAAGGATCGCGAAGCCGTTAGTTGAAAAATTTCGCTGGAAAGATTTGGTGTTCACTCGTCAGGCAGGCCCGGCATGGGCTCTTTGGACTTAGGCCGACAATCCGTGGTCCAAACGGGCCGTGTGGGATATCGTCCTAGCATAGGTGGTCTCAACATAGATGTAGTGGGTTTTATTGTTTGTGCCGTCAATTAGTCGAGAAAGATGGACTTTCGGGGGAGGGGGCACGCATGGGCGCGTTTGGGGTATAGGTGGGCTATCCATGTCCAAATATAGCGTATAGGATCTCGAGATCTCGTGGTCTAGACTACGACTGGGCTGTGTCCTCATATACACTAACGCTTAGGTAGGATGAAGACAAGATAATACAAAGACACGGTAGAATGAAGACACGATAGTACGAAGACACGATAGGATGAAGACACGATAGTACGGAGACACGGTAGGATGAAGACACTATAGAATGAAGAAACGCCAGTACGATGACACGATAGGATGAAGACACTATAGTACGAAAACACGGTAGGATGAAGATACGATAGGATGAAGACACGATAGTACGAAGACACTATGGAATGAAGACACTACAGTACGATGACACGATAGGATGAAGACACCATAGTACGAAGTCACGCTAGGATGAAGACACTATAGAATAAATATACGCTAGTACGATGCAATAGCATGGCAGTACGATGATACGGTAACACACAGACACTATAGTAGGCTACGATGGCACAACAGCGCGAGACGCGGAAGTACGACGACGTAATATTACGATAGCACGATAGTACGATAGCTCGACAGTGTGACGAAACGATAGTATATAAACGCCATGAAAATACGTACACGACAGTACAATGAGACGATGAAACGATAGTGTGATTTACCGGGGCTCAATTACATTGGGAGACGTCATAATATATTCGTGTTCATTGATTGTACGGCGTATCATATTGGGCACACCGGTTCTCGTCAGATTACCGAAGTTAAGTAAAAGTGAACCCGGTCAATACTTGGATGGGTGACCGGGTGCTGTCTTGGTGGGCTGATCAGTGTCCAGGATAATAGGAACTGTTGGCACTCTCGTGTCCAGGCACATATAGGTACCCTCGTGATATGAGTGAGAAATTGCTAAAAAACAACGTTAAATCCACTCACTCGCTCACTCACTCGTGTTCACTGGAACAAATGTCAATAATGCCGTGATCGGTCAAAGAGGTGTTCACGGTTTACCATTCGGCAAATTCACTGGACATGGGATATAATCGAAAGAAATATGGACAACATGTAATTGCTGTATATGACACCAATGACCTTTGTCAACTCGAACATGAATACATTATGACGCCACCCTATGTAATTGAGGCCCGGTACAAGAAACACAGCATAATGGAGTTTTATATGGAGATAATTACAAAGTCTTTTCGAGCGTGATATATGATCAATATAACGGAGTAATGATGGTCATTTTGTAGAGTTGGGCTTGTCATACACGCTGCAAAAAGAGAATGTATTCAGTGTTAACTATTGATTTTTGACGAGCCCCAAAGTAGAGGACTAATTAAATGGACAAACTTTAGTTCTTTATTGATGGGTTGTTTCAGGTTATCAAAAAATACAAAAACAATGCGCCTCTGTCCGCCTTGTCAATATTTTAACATTCCACTTTAGGAAATAGTATCGATTCTCTAGAGTATTTTTCCACTTATTATGAAATGACGGTCCTAATTTACATTAACAGCTCGGAAACTCAAACTTATTGCTCGAAGTTAAAAGGGTTGATACACAGAGCCAATGTACAAACTTAAAGGGCATGAAAGGCAGGCATCAAACTTTGAATGGAAAATAATTAGTTATCTTTTACAGAGTTTATCATCACAAAATCTCATGAAAAATTTACTCTTTTCCAGGAAGCGATGAACGCTTCGTTCGATGGTCGATTGCGAGCGGTATTTGCTGATTGTCCGCTTTATGAAATTACAAACTTTGAGGCGGTTCAGCTTATTGCTAATCGATTTCAATTATACCGTTTGCTCATGCATGTTTCAAGTATAATATTTATATAAGTAGTATAGACAGCCAGACAAATGGCTGTGTAATCCAAAAGGGACAATTAAATAAGGACATATTTACATCAGCATGCTCTCCAAAAGCGGGGAACAACAGCGCCCCTACATCCGACCATTCAGGAATGGATTCGTAACGCCATTTCAGTGCTATCGATCGGAGGACAGCCTAAAGAATATGGCCGAATTTTATAACTATGCAGAATCATCATCGAAGCACTGCTAAGTTAAAATAAAACAAAATCTAATTTTGGGTCGACTTTCGTGCAATATGTTATCGTTAAATATAACTAAAACTAGATTTATGTTTATAAAACCAAACTGTAGGGCATAAATGCCATTTCTACCACGATTTTATATCATGGGCCCGGCAGTTGAACAGGTGAAAGTTATAAGTTTTTTGATCTCTACTTCATTGAAAAACTGAGTTCATATAAACGAAGTGTGTAAAAAAGTATCTAGGAACATAGGGGTTATCCTTTGTGTAAAAAAATGTTTTAACATGAAAACTTTACGAATCCTTTACCAGTCTTTAATCTATCTTTATCTACAATACTGTAACCTGATATGGGGTAATACATACCACAGTCACCTTCTGCCTTTAATTAAACTGCAAATAGAGCAGAAGAGTTATCCCATTAATATACTACCTACATCTTCGGTATACATGTAAATGGGACTGCACTAACCTCCTCATCCCACCCATCAGGGAACGACATCAGCCTAGTCAAGGAGATCAGCCGAGAAAAACTGTAAACATGGTAGAGTTTTTGACGTGCATCGAACTTGATGTCAGTAGATCAGATGTGAATGTCACACTGTGACGCAAAAACCAGAAAATCACTATATGTTAATAGAAATTAAGTAACACGTTGTTTGTGCTTCCAATGTGTTATTATTTTATTAAGTAACACGTTGTTTATGCTTCTAATATGACACACGTTTATGCTTCTAATATGTTAATATATATAACTAAATACTATCGTTTCAACGAATAATAACGAAGCACAACTTTGAATAACGTGACGGCACAACTTTGAATAACGTGACGGCACAACTTTGAATAACGCGACGGTTTTTAGTAACACCAAACTCTGCTACTGAAAACAATAACACATATATCTGAAATTTGTTTTCTTCGTTACTGCTTTCAGAAATTTCTAAAATCATTATAATACAGAAGTTATCTCCCTTAGCTGACATAACCATGACGTGTTTGGGTCGCCTTTTTCGCTCCCAAACGGAGGATTTCGACACTTAAATAACGCTACCGTGCCACTCTACACACGTTGAACCATACGTAAAAATTAATTAAACATCATTTTAAATTGCCTAATTGAGTTAATTAGCCACAATCCTTGAGAAATTCGAGAAATGAATGAAAGTACTCAATGTACTGATGTCTGGATCGCCAATAATGGATTTAAAGTTTCAGAACGTTTCAGCTGGCATGTTTCAGCCGATAGCAGATGTATGGATAAATATGGAGATTTTCTCCAATTTGTGGACGAGTCTGTTTGGGAAATCACAACTGGAACACAGTTTAGTCTCCAAGGAAGTGAATTTGTGAAGGCGGCTCATTTAGAAATATGCTAGGTCTTCATGGTAGCAAGAAACTATCTACAGTAATATGCTTAAAAGTGGATCGTCTGCGTCAATATCTTCTACCAGTTTTTGCGAGCAGATTTTCATAATTCATGCAATTTTATTGTGACAAAGCGACAAATACGCGAGGAGACTGGATAGTTTTATTAACTAGTTTTATTAATAGTTCTGTGTAGCACAGATATTTGAAAGAGCTGCATGAGTTTGCGTTAAGTCCCCATTACTTATATATGCCTGCATGGTGTTTATAGTAAATTTGTTTGTTGACAACGATAACGTTGGAGAGACAATTTGTGCGAAAATTTCTGTTGTTGTTGCTGTACGATCATTGCGTATATAATTTAGTTTGAAAAGTTTGAACACCACCAACAACAAAACTTTCCGAAAGCGGTACCTGACAAATTCTGTTGTTTCCGCTTTCGGAAAGTTTTGTTGTTGTTCAAACTTTTTGAAACTAAATTATATTCGGTGAGCAGAGTCCCCCGGAATACATAAATTTGCACTGGACAGGATCCGGTCAAGTCCACAAGACGAGAAAAATGTAAATACTATTGTTGTTGCTTCGACACATATCTCCTCTGGAAATATATTCCATGCAGTATGCGTACACATTAAAATAGTAACGAACGCCGACTTCACGGGAAAGAACGTACGAGTGTTGAAAACTGGGGTCTTCATAATCCCAGAACCTGAACCTGTCAAGTGCGACACTCAGATAAAGGAACAAGATTTGCAACGTATGATCGTACAGCAACATTAACAGGAATTTTCGCACAAATTGTCTCTCCAACGCTATCGTTGTCAACAAACGTAAAACCGCACAGACGGCAAACACCACGAGGTGGGCAGCTTACCATATTACCAGGTCATCAATTTACATTTACAACAGTCTACGGTGACAGCACAGCGCTGACATGAGTTATCGCCTGGTGGGCGCTGAGAACCGGGTTTGAGCCGATCGCCTGGAACCAAAGAACAAAAAATAGTCCACGGATTCAAGCAATCCCTTGGCGAAGAAATGAATATGAAATACACTCAAATTCAGATTTCGTTTTATTTCTAGTTAACATGAAACGATTACGACTGTTTTTTCTTCATTTTCTGGTTAATACCCTGATATGGGCCAAACTATATGAGTTGACGTAAAACACAGCCCAGGGATATTTTTCTGCGGTATACGTCATCAGTTCTTGGGCAGTGGTGGCGCTGCAAGCGCCCGTGCAAAGTCATGATTTAAGGCGCCATTGTGCTTTGTTCCCGCAGTCAGCTTTCTGCTTGCAAGCGTGCAGCTGTTTTTAGATGTCTCGTGCCTGTTTATGTGCTTTATGTCGTCGTGCCTCGTGTTTTTTAAATGTGCCATACACCAAGACTTTCTAATTTGTTAGTGGCGGTAGGTTCCCCGTAATTTATTATGGCAGACAGTGAACTTTCAGCCCCGCGTACCAGGAGTGAACAGCGGTCACGGGAGAACAATTTTGATTGTAAAAAGTGGATGAGTGAAAATGATTTGAACACTGAAACCGTTGCAGGTCTTATGGAAAATGGGTTTGAGTCAGTCAGAAGCCTCAAATTATTGTCACCGGCTATGGTCGACGAGACTTTTCAGGAACTGTCCGTCGGGCAAAGACTTTTGTTAAAGCATGCGTTGCACGAGATACCAGGGTATATGTACACGGCCGTGCCGGTCAATAGGCAAGAACCTCAAGAACGAGCATTGAATAATCAGGCCTCGGTAAATTCGTCAAGTGCCGACGATGTCTCACGGACACCAGCCGCAGATCATCAGGCGGGGTCGACAAACTTCCTGGGACTTTCCGATGGCAGGGGACTGTCCGCGACGGAGATGTTTAATGTTCTCCAACAAGTGGCGAGTAATGGACGACCGACCCCAGCAGAAGTAGGGCCTTCCAGACAGACACCGCCCGTGCCTACGACACCCGGAGTTGAGCATCATGGGATTGAAAATAGTGGTATGTGGCAATTTCTCAACATGATTTCTGGCCCATCGGATAAAACTCCGCTCAGATATGTGAGAGATTATATCACGCTTGCTCCTAATTCTAATCAGACCAAAAATGTTGATATGGGCCTGTTTGAATTCAAACTGAAAGATAATAAAGTCCCCCATGACCGGTTATCACAGACCCAGTATATGGAAGGATCAATAAAAATTCTTCAGGAGATGATCGTAAAGGACCGTTGTACCCAAGAGACTACTCTCGCCTACACCCAGTATATTGCAAAAGTAGCTACTTTTGGACAAGTGTTTGATTGGACGACCGTGCTTAATTTTGAGTGTGAATTTAGGCGTAAACAACATCAAACTGGTGCATCATGGGAAAAGGATGATCAGTTCCTTATGCAGGCCATATTACGTCCTAAGGGTGAACGTGGGGTTCCCAGTAACCGGAATGTAGGATCTACACTGCAAAATAAATCTGCGCCAACCGGCCCCTCAAAATCTCGGTTTGATCCCAATACAGGAAAACCTATCTGTGCGAAGTTTAATGGGCGCAACGGGTGTTCTCTTACAGTGTGTAATTATTCACATATTTGTGGTACCTGCTATTCGGCGGCCCATGGGGAGTTTAATCACAAGTCAAGGCAATTCCCATCAAAAAACTCCCAGCATCCCAACCACAGTTTTGTCCCTCCTCAATAACAAAATGTGCCAGTGTTTGGGATCGCGAGTTAGTGGGGGACCCGGACCGTGAGTTTTTGCTGGATGGTGTAAAAAACGGTTTTTCAATAGTGAATAGTGAAAAAATTCCTGTTAAAGCTTTTACAAAGAACTGCAAATCCGCATATGAAAATCAAGTAGAGGTAGAAAAGACTATACAGACTGAACTTAACGAACATAATTATGTCGAGGTTGTTGAACCCCCAATTATTATTAGTGCTTTGGGGGCTGTTCCAAAAGCCAACGGTGATGTGCGTGTTATTCATGACGCGAGTAGACCGGAGGGGCAAAGTCTCAATGATTATGCAGAAGCAGAAAGTTTTAAGTATCAGACTGTCAAGGATGCCCTGAATGATATTGGGCCAGGTTACTATTTAGCAAAAATTGATCTTAAATCAGCATACAGGTCTGTTGGTCTACACCCCAGTAATTTTACATACACTGGTCTGCAGTGGACATTTGCGGGTGACACCCGACCGACATCTATGGTGGACACCAGGCTTCCGTTCGGATCAAAACTAAGTCCCAGTATTTTCAATCGTCTTACACAGAGCGTGTGCCGAATGATGCACAAAAGAGGGAAAAATTGTGTAGCCTATCTGGATGACTTTGTACTGTTTGAAGAGACTTATGAAGACTGCCTTGATGCATACAATATGCTAATTTCTCTCCTGAGATCATTGGGGTTCATGATTAACTGGTCCAAAGTGGTTGACCCCTGTACCTGTTTGACGTTTTTGGGTATCAAAATTGATACCATTAATAACTGTTTGTCACTAGAGCAAAGCAAACTAGAAACATTGATATCAGAAATTATCTCTTTTCAAAATAAACGTAGGGCTACAAGGAAACAGTTAGAGAAGCTAGCAGGTAAACTGACATGGGCATCACATGTTGTAGAATGGGGCAGGGTTCACACTAGAACTATATACAATCTGTTGGCGGGTCTTAAATCTGCTTACCATAAAGCACGATTATCCGGAATAATAAACGATTTAGATTGGTGGCTTTATACGCTTATGCATACTAGCAATAGAAAACTGATTTGGGATTGGCGACCCATAATCAATGTGCAAACCGATGCTTGTCCTGTTTCTGCTGGAGCTTTCTGCAACATGGACTTTACTTATATTGTGTGGCATATCGATAAGCCTGAGCTTGCTTCTTCGCATATCAATATTCAGGAATTAGCTATGGTAGTGGAAGCTGCAGAAAGGTGGTGTGAAATGTGGCGTGACAAAAAAGTTCTTGTATATACAGATAATCTAGCTACTGCCTGTATTATAAATAAAGGAACTACGGGCTCCATAGAGGCCCTTGGGTTATTAGATAGACTGGCAAATTTGTGCTTAGAATATGATTTTGCTATACATGCTATATTCTTTCCCGGCGTTTGTAATGGCCTGGCAGATTCGATTAGTAGGTTTCATGTCCCTGGCCAAATGGGCAGATTTTCTGATATTTTGTATAGACAGTTCTATTTGCCTGAACCAATTTTTTATTGGCTTCCAAATCATATATCTCATAAGTCTATGTGTTTTATCTCAAAACAGATCAGGCAATGGCAAACTTATTACATCAACTGGACTACGAGTCATTGTATTGGGAGTCTAAGGCACTGTCTACCTCAACTCGTCGGTCCTACCTGTCGCAAATGAACTGTTTTCGTAAATTTTGTGCTAGCATTAATGAACTACCTGTACCAGTTGCAACTGTAACCCTGTTGCGTTATGTTAGTTATCTGGCGAGGTCTAAAGCTCTATCTACCATTAAGCAATATCTCCATGCAGTGAGGGTACTTCACAGAGAGCATGAGTTACCAGACCCCCTTAAAGATAACTGGAGGGTAAGGTCTCTCCTTTTAGGTATCAAGCGGGTTAAGGGATCGGCCCCTTCTTTTAAGTTGCCGCTGACGTTGCCTCACTTGCTGGAGATACGGCTCCAACTTAACATGAATGCCTTGCCAGATTTACAGTTATGGGTCACTATCATCACTGGTTTTTTTGGGTTGTTACGTATCAGTAATATAACTAGCCCCACAGATAAGACTATTCAATCTAAATGTGTGTTGCGTTTAGACATGCGGGTGGTCTCTAGAGGCATTATTCTAAGAATTCGTGCCTCTAAGACTATACAATTTAACCAGAGGACTCACGAGGTGGCTCTACCTTTTTTGCCCGACAATCCCATATGTCCAGCCTCTGCCATAGTAAAATTTTTGGTTATGTCTGGGCCTCTGGGGGAAGATACACCACTTTTTTCATACATGTATGGGGGGCGGCTTGTTGCGTTATCAGACTCTGGGTTCAGATCTAAATTTGGCGCACTTCTGTACAAAATTGGGTTGCCACCCTCAGAGTACAATACACACTCACTAAGACGGGGAGGTACGTCGTGGTTGGTTACAGCAGGTGTGCCACTGCCCGTGATTCGAGCCATGGGGGATTGGAAAAGCGACTGTGTGTTTCAGTATATTAAACCGGACCATACTAGTGTTCTTAAAATTTTCCAGTCTTTGTCATACTCTTAATTCTGTTCCCTACCTCCTACATGTGTATGGTTTGGGGTATCTGATCTCTCAGTGATATATCATTATACATGTACCTCGCTATAGAATTGTAATACATGTATGAACGGTTTTATATGCTTTTAATCATATGTGCAGTACTGGGTTTATAATGCGTCATTTATGCTAGTCGAATACATGTATCTGCTACAATATTGGCTGTTGTATGCGCAGGTCAGTTGTAGACACTAATTCTGTGATCATAGCATGCATATTGGCTGTTCTTAAACATTGTGTAGTTTTAGTCGATAATTTGTGTTAGTAATAAATTATCAAGCCCATCCCTGTGTTGTGTTTTGGGCCAAACTATATGAGTTGACGTAAAACACAGCCCAGGGATATTTTTCTGCGGTATACGTCATCAGTTCTTGGGCAGTGGTGGCGCTGCAAGCGCCCGTGCAAAGTCATGATTTAAGGCGCCATTGTGCTTTGTTCCCACAGTCAGCTTTCTGCTTGCAAGCGTGCAGCTGTTTTTAGATGTCTCGTGCCTGTTTATGTGCACCCAACCCTCCCACACCAGTTCTAAGATTAATAGTATTAATTGCATGGTTTAATCGAATAATAAGATAGTATAGTGGGTATCTGATCTCTCAGTGATATATCATTATACATGTACCTCGCTATAGAATTGTAATACATGTATGAACGGTTTTATATGCTTTTAATCATATGTGCAGTACTGGGTTTATAATGCGTCATTTATGCTAGTCGAATACATGTATCTGCTACAATATTGGCTGTTGTATGCGCAGGTCAGTTGTAGACACTAATTCTGTGATCATAGCATGCATATTGGCTGTTCTTAAACATTGTGTAGTTTTAGTCGATAATTTGTGTTAGTAATAAATTATCAAGCCCATCCCTGTGTTGTGTTTTAAGACTCAAACACAGTGAAAATCACTGGCGGAGTGATACAGGTCAATCCAGGGTCATTGCATTATAGTGCGCGTACACATTTACATATATTTCGTGAGTGGCAGCATAGTCTGGTCGCACCGCTACGCGGTGGCGATCCAGACAAAAACGGAAAATTATAAACGTACCTTTATTTGTGGTGTAGTTGCTTAAAAACTAAGAGAGGTAATCGGCCAAAACGTTACGTAACTGTTGCATATTCAGCTCATAGAAAACTGGTTTAAAATTAACAAAAATCATAAAAATGAACAGCCAGAAAAAATGGTTAAACTTTAAAAACAACAAACAACAACGTGGTCAGATCTTTGGTATTGATTTCAGTAACGAAATATTTGAATTGGCATTTTTTACTAAATTTTGTAACGTTACCGGTATTGATTTTCATACTTTACGGGACTGATATAGCTAAATTCTATCGTTTCAACGAATAATTCTCCTATGAATGAAATTGCTTCGATATTTATACGAGACAACGGTAAAATATTTCAAATTTTCGGTGCTGATCGGACTCTCAGTAACCAGTCTTCGTCTATAAGCAATTCCCGCGTTCATAATCGTCATAACGTACTCTTACAACATTAATCGCACTAAAAATTCGGGCAGCCATAAAATGAAAGAAAAATCGACAAAGGAAAATAGTATTTCCATAGTCCTATAATCAGAGAAAGGATATTGCAATATGTAATTGAGTGACTTAATATTTTACTGAATTTGGTTTATTTACATGCAATCGCCGAAATTGACCACGGCATGGCTGAAAAGAAAAATACCATTCTCGTACACTTGTGTAAAATACATAACGGATTTCGGTCGTTATTGCTGCATTTCCACTCGGGTTTCCGGATAAGTCGAATGTATGCAATCGTCCAGATATTATAGGCAAACTCTGCTAATTATTGCTTCATAATAGTTTAGAATGGAATAAACCCTGTGAATTTCTCTCTGAAAGACTTGCTCTAAACTGCTAGATAAATTCATCCATTGTAGCGCGAAGAATATACCCGGTCACACTCCAGAAAAAATGAATAGTTACGGGTGCATAGAAAAGTGTATAAGATACAAATATTGCATGTTGTAGCGTGGGACATGATTTGTCAGCTCGAGAAAAGGTGATGTACAACGACCATTATGGAAACCGATCACGATAAATGTCCTAATAAATAAAAAAACATTGTGGAACCACAGCACAATGTTCTCATTCAAAGTTCAAAGGCCTGATTTACCATTTCTCAAAACACTAAATTTACCAGTCACAAAGTTCATGCAATCTACCAGTTTTATCACTGATTTATCAACTTCACTGGGCATGCAGTATTGTAGATAATAAACGAAACAAAACGCGCGCCAAAAACGAAAGATGCCAACAGTTCATATAAGGCATTACCATGGCACACATAAGATGATTGTTCAATACATGTTACCAACTTGTCTGAGGATTCAGTCCAGAATGTCCCAAGAAACAATCTCTCAGAGTTCGTTAGGGCATGTCTCATTTCTGTAAACTACAAACCGTTCACCACACGTACTATTGTCAATCAATGGAAAAGTCACAACGTCAGACAGAAAGTTCGAGGACGTCCAGGCAAAAAATATATCACAACACAGTCATGTTCAATCACTACCCATTATGCTCTGTTAAGCGAAACGAATCAAACTGTACCTGTCGATACTGTATCCACGGAATGGACTCGCTCTGGAAGTTTCTGGTACAGCCTGCCACGTCATCAAGGAAGAGGAGAAACATGTCGCTGTTACAGGAAGGAACGGTGTTTCGGTCGATCACATTAGTGAGATGTCCTTCCATGCAGTCGTGGACATCAGTTTGGAACTCCGTCCAGTCAGAATTACAAGGCAGTTCAAGGAGAACTAACACGAGGAGGAATTGAAGAGGATTGCAAAAGTCATCAAGGAACCAAACATGTTCAGTGGTCACCGTCCGGGTGACCACTTCATTGGATGCAAAATAGAAGGAAGTCCAATGCAAGAAGATGAGGAGAGCGGGAGGTGTGACACCAATAAAGATAGTCATGTGCCGGCCCTGATGTTGGGCTTGGCTGATGCTCGTTGATAGATGAGGAACCGCTCCACCGTGCGACACCCAGATGACAAACGTTAAGCAACTTTGCAAAAGTTCAGATGATCATTGCTGTGCTCGTGCCCGTCCACACGAGCTGACCTTGAAGAACTGGCGGAGGAAAGCCACAAGAGGAGAGAAATGGTTGTAAACAACCGCGGTGTCGACGTCACCATCACAAGCGCCTGGTCCGTCATTCATAATTCGGCCGTCGTCCATTAGAGAATATCCGCGTACATAATTCAAAGACTTGTTCCATATTCCATATAACAGTATTAGCACCAAATTCAAAAAGACAATCATAGTATACATAAACATAGGCTTGTTTCCCGCAAGAGAGAAGCGGTCAACATTTTTCAGTGATATCATGATGCTCCAAAAATATCAAATCCGTATCGCTGATCAGTATTCTTTATCTTTATCCATATTCGTTGTAAAGTCGTCATCTAAAGAATGACGTATCTCAGTCACCCTTTGATTGTGACTGTTCATATGAGTACCATGAGGATCTTGAAGTACATGGGTTCATACGGCCCCTAGCCCCGGGTTAAGCGGAATTAGACACAAGTTACGAAACGTAATAGATCTTGCACGCTACGCTCGTATTTTGCTATCAGCATGCGATATGTATCGCCAAATTTGAGAAACTTTGAGTGGAGGCGCTTGGTGGTGTAGCCCTGTTTTATAAGTGTCTGCAACAATGTTTTGTGACGTTGATTAAAATCGTCACATTTAACACATGATCTAGCAAATGCTACTAGGCGTGATATGTATACGCCATATGCAGGTCCCACTGGAATATTACTGTCCAGAAAGGGATAGTTTACGATGTCGAAATTGTAATCATCTCTTTTATCATACAGTCGACGAGAGAGAAGGCCCGCCTCATTTTTATAGAGATATAGGTCTAAATATGATGTATAACACCAGAGGAGATGGAAAAGACGACCCAGATCACTATAAGAAAAATTATAATAAAGTAACAAAGGATCACGGGCGCACGGCACCGAACGCAGAAGAAGGAAGACGGAGTGTCTCGGAACGGAGGGCAGCGTGATCAATTGTCATGACGGGTCGTCGGAAACGGTCAACAGATGGTGGACAGGTCCTTGCGAATGGAAGCGAGGCTACCACCACCGGTACAGCGCCAAAGAAGCTGGAAAACGCAGACTTGGAAACTCTCAGATGCTGTTGTTCACTAATGTTCTTGTTGTATCCGACCAATTTGCAGCCAAGCTCGCCAATTTAATTTGTGAGAAGTTTCGACGGAAAGTGGTCTTGTATGGAGCGCCGACATTCCCGGGTGAAATTATATAAATCCCTCAGAAGACTCCAGTCCGGCCAGTGGTTTTCTCTGGAGTTAAAATGGATGACAACAACAACGGAATTCTGATGATATATAGTTTTTACTATATGCATTTTGTACCAGCTTACAACATTTCACGTAGTTTGTAAAGTCTACCGATGGCCTCTACCGGTAGTGGTAGGACAGTAAATGATGGAATAAAACTGTAATTTGAAAACGCCAAGCATTCTCTCTCATACTGTCCCGAATAAATGGGTACACAATAAACTGTTAAGCTGACACGTCAAATCATCAGCACAGTTGTGACTTCCCGCTCGGCTATCGGTCTCATTTTCTAAACATGCACATCAGATTCGGGATTACAAAGTACAATTCAGTGCAATTACATAACCATGCAATGTTAAACCATACAGTCTGAAGTTATATAATCGTTGCTCACAAACAGCGGTGTACATAGATGTTTACAATACCTGACCTAAAAGGTCATGAAATGGAATCTCGGAAATAGCTTTGTCAAAACATGTGGCAGTGGAAATTAAACACATTTAAAACACGACTTCTATTTTGCATGCACAAATTGCTGGGACAAGTATGGTGGCTAAGAAGTCTACCTTTACGTGAAGTATGGTGGCAAAGAAATCAATATTTCACAATGTGTTCCACACGAACACAGTCTTGCACAAGGACACCGTTCATAGTAATTCCATATGTCCCGATGAGAGGGTGTCATAATTACATTTTCCTCGCTGGTTTACCCACTAAATGTGGATTGGTGCTGTCTTAGTTTCATCTTTGTCATTCATTACACAGAGTGCAAACTTAAACGAGAGATCCTGAAGGATCTTGGCGCCCACCATTGTCCGATAGTTGTAAGCTCCTGACTAGAGGATATTTTTGTCCATCGTTACTAAGAACAAACGATTGATTTGTAATTTTGTTTACAGAATTTCGAATCTGAGCAAAAAGATCGGAAAACGGACACTGAAAAACACCAAGATATAATCTAAGTTTCAGGAGTTTCAAGATTTCTAGAAACTTTACTTATGTTGGTTGTTATAATACAAGAGAAATGAGCAAAGTTAGTCTGAAGGTGAATGTACATGTACGGATGATCCTTCGCCTTTGTTTTGTAGTATTCTTATTTATTTATTTTTTTGCACGTGTCATCATTGGGTACTGAAAGCGAGGACCAATCTCTTTGACACTTTGGCATGAGCTATGAAACATACTTAAGATTTTATAATTAGGAACGAATGCTGATTCTGTTCTGTTTACTGGCCTAGTTTGAGATATCTCTTTAAAGATACCATGCTTGAAAATAGTAAGATGGTACAATACTTAATACTGAAGGGATCCGGTCCGCGCAGTAATGTTGAAACTTCGAAAGTGCCTGAATCCTGATTATCTCCTTTGGATCGAAACATGCAGTAGTCTACAGTTGTCGAGTTGTGACATTGAGTCACAAGAGTGACGTCCCTTCATGTAGCCGACCCGCCGGCAGACGAAAGGGTGGAGCAGTTCACTTGCTACCGCATGGACTGAAGAAAACTGATTTAAAATTTGAAGAAATACATTTTAATTCCGAATTATTTAAACTCCTTGATATGGAGGGTGAAGGTATGGATATTCTCTATAGTCAATATATAGAATGTGCCCCACCGTTTGATCTGCCGACTCTTGTGATGCAATGTCACAACTCGAGAATACCGTATTAATTTGAAGCGTAACTTGGATTTTCGAATTGGACCAAAAAAGGTATCTTGCACTAATAGGCCCCGGGTGGGACCTGCGTATCAAATTTCAGAAATATCCATGAAATATTTCCTGAGAATTCACGATAACAATGTTTCAAGGGGAAATTTAAGATGGCCGCCTTGTGGCCATATTGGATTTTCGATTCGGACCGAAAAAGGTATCTTGCACAACTAGACCATAAAAGGAACCTGTGTACCAAATTTGCCAAAGATTCATGCAATATTTCCTGAGAAATTACGGTAACAAAGTTGCATGGGAAAATCTAAGATGGCTGCCTGGTGGCCATACTGGATTTTCAAATCGGACCAGGAAAGGTATCTTGCACAACTAGATACCAAGGGGAACCTGTGTACCAAATTTGAGAAAGATCCATGCAGTACTTCCTGAGAAATGACGATAAATTTTCATGGGGAAATCCAATATGGCTGTCTGGTGGCCATATTGGATTTTCGAATCGGACCAAAAAGATATCTTGCACAACTAGACCCCAAGGGGAACCTGTGTGCCAAATTTGAGAAAGATCCATGTAGTAGTTCCTGAGAAATCGCGATAACAAGGTTTCATGGGGAAATCCAAGATGGCTGCCTTGTGGCCATATTGGATTTTCGATTCGGACTGACAAAGGTACCTTGCACAACTAGACCCTAAGGGGAACCTGTGTACCAAATTTGAGAAAGATCCATGTAGTACTTCCTGAGAAATGACGATAACAAAGTTTCATGGGGAAATCCAAGATGGCTGCCTGGTGGCCATATTGGATTTTCGAATCGGACCAGAAAAGGTATCTTGCACAACTAGACCCGAAGGGGATCTTGTGTACCAAATTTGAGAAAGACCCATGCAGTAGTTCCTGAGAAATCGCGATAACAGGGTTTCATGGGGAAATCCAAGATGGCTGCCTTGTGGCCATATTGGATTTTCTAATAGGACCAGAAAAGGTATCTTGCACAACTAGACCCGAAAGGGAACCTGTGTACCAAATTTGAGAAAGGTCCATGCAGTAGTTCCTGAGAAATCACGATAACAAGGTTTCATGGAGAAATCCAAGATGGCTGCCTGGTGGCCATATTGGATTTTCGAATCGGATCAAAAAGGGTATCTTGCACAACTAGACCCCAAGGGGAACCTGTGTATCAAATTTGAGAAAGATCCATGCAGTAGTTCCTGAGAAATCGCGATAACAAGGTTTCATGGGGAAATCCAAGATGGCTGCCTGGTGGCCATATTGGATTTCCGAATCGGACCAGAAAAGGTATCTTGCACAACTAGACCCCAAGGGAACATGTGTACCAAATTTGAAAAAGATCCATGCAGTAGTTCCTGAGAAATCGCGGTAACAAGGTTTCATGGGGAAATCCAAGATGACTGCCTGGTGGCCATATTGGATTTTCGAATCGGACCAAAAAAGGTATCTTGCACAACTAGACCCTAAAGGGAACCTCTGTACCAAATTTGAGAAAGATCCATGCAGTACTTCCTGAGAAATGACGATAACAAAGTTTCATGGGGAAATCCAAGATGGCTGCCTTGTGGCCATATTGGATTTTCGAATCGGACCAGAAAAGGTATCTTACACAACTAGACCCCAAGGGAAACCTGTGTCCCAAATTTGAGAAAGACCCATGTAGTACTTCCTGAGAAATCGCGATAACAGGGTTTCATGGGAAAATCCAAGATGGCTGCCTGGTGGCCATATTGGATTTTCGAATCGGACCAAAGAAGGTATCTTGCACAACTAGACCCCAAGGGCACCTGTGTACCAAATTTGAGAAAGATCCATAAAGTAGTTCCTGAAAAATCGCGATAACAAGAATTCTTTACGGAGGACGGACGGACTGACTGACTGACGGACGGACCACGGACGACGGACCACGGACGAAAAGCGATTTGAATAGCCCACCATCTGGTGATGGTGGGCTAAAAACCGGTTGATTGTAGCAGATGCTCTCTGCATGTATTCCATTCACACCCAAAGACACTCCAAATGTTCAGTTTCTTTCAATGATACACTTCTGAAGGTTCAAGTTCCTTCATGTTATGTTGATTGTGTAAGCATCTGGTTCCCTTTAGCAAGTATCATTTGGTGGGTGCACAAACCTGCAATGTATAAAAGCACAGCATTTACTTGTAATGATATATTACCAAACAGATACTGATTTGTCAAAATTTAAAGGCAATATATATCTACCTACACATCCAGGAAACAGTGAGAATTAGGCCTGCCACATTTGTTTGTAATTTGAGGAATATTATTACATATATGATGGTATGTGGGGGAAGGGGGGGGGGGAGAGTTTCCATTGCTAAATCTGCAAGAGTAAGCACTAGTTTGCATATGTAAGACTTGCATTCCCGGTTATACTATTTAAATAAAAAAGATAAACTGACTCACCATATCATTACTGTTTATGCCACAAGAAATCCACATTATGCTATGAATATGCATTAATAATTGGTATGATGTTTTTTCACAAATTGATGAGTAACGTGAATGCAGAAACATTTTTTGAAACGGAGAATGGATTGTCCACAATACTTAAATATGACCCCCCTCCCCCCTCCCTCTCCTTCTACTGGTCATGTCTACACAAAAAGTACACACGCACATGTACACAGGTTTAACAGAGTGATGCAGAAGTCATACATACATACTGATATCAACAATATCTGCTTTAGCTTGGCATGCTCTGTGCAATATATCATCTCACAGGACTGCATCCACAGCACCTTCAGATTCACCTAGAATGAGAGAGAGTCGTATTAATAATGATGCATTCGAGAAGTCCACGCCTTGCCCCCCCCACACCCCCCTCCGCACTTGGGGTCAAGCTCTCATTAAGTTAATACTGAGAAATACGGAAAAATCTCAGTAATATATAACACTAATATTTCCTGGCCGCTGTCTTTTTGTACGTATTTAATGACAATATTCATTTCATAGAATATACGAAAGTTTCAGAATTTTTCAGCGGACTGAAAAAAATATATTCACCAAAAGGATCTTTCGGCAATGTTAAAGCATACGAATATTGCCCCCCAATCAGTCAGCGGAGGTAGGGAAAGTTAAACAGCCATTCTTTTGTTTTTGCTCAGTGGTTTAACTGATTATCATTAATGACGTCATAATCAATGTAGGACATTCCAATTCACGGGTCTGCACACAGGGGCTCGTTACTGTTGTTAATTGGTTAACTAGCTTGATTACAGGAGGGGGTCGAGGTAGGGAATAAATGGCCCATTTATTCCCTACCTCGACTCCCCCATGTAATCAACTCAATTAACCAATTACCAACGGTAACGAGCTCCTGTGGGTCTGCGTATGTTGATGTTATAGGCTATGCCAAGGCCCCATAAAAAGCAGCGAACCACGGATATGAAGGATAAAAGCGAGCTGCAAAATGCGTCGTTCAGGTCGGACAAGTTAGCTAATATCAGATGTAAATCTTTGTACACGTTTGTCTGTCGAAGATAGCGGATGGTCTGAGCACGGATCATGTATTGGTGATCAATGCATGATCCGTGGTCTGAGTGAGGAAGTTAATGGAT
>JAVTVY010004743.1:0-39896 GCA_036873755.1 Hanleya hanleyi
AATCAGCTGTCCAAAATATAAAATAATTGTCATTATAAATCACTTCATCAGACAGACACGACCCTTCTAATTGAGGCGTGCATACCTCAAGGAGAAGAAAATGCACACATGTAAATAAATAAAATTCCGCCAGTACTTTCAAACATTAACATCCAGCGTATAGCCAACACAATCGATTCAAACAAAAGCTTATTATACCACAGTTCAATACTTACTGCTCTCGACTGTCACATTTTCTCCCCGGTTTCTTTTTTCCACGACTGTCACATTATCTCCACGACTTCTTTTCTCCACCGTTAGTCTGATTAGCGCTCTACTGGAACACCGCCAACCATGGGTTAGCGAAACTTCACAGACATACATCCCAGTGTCATTTTCACTAGGTTTCATCAATATCAAGGATGCGCATTCACCTCTTTGTATTCTATCAGTGAAGTTCGGCGATACAATCTTCCTGCCATCGGAATCCTCTCTCAAAATCTTCTTGTATCCATTAGAATGACGTAGATACCATTCAATTTGAGATTGACTATGGTCTTTGATGAAAGTATTGTATAAACATGGTAGTTTGACCGCATTCGCTGTCTCGTTGGTGAATATATGTGTGTAAAACGGTTCGATCTCTAAAACAAGAGCAAACAAAATCAGCATAAGTTGCATGCTGCGAACGGGGGAATATTTGGAGACACCGCGGAAGATGCGAAATGTTGTTGGGGCACTTTCTTTTTACGTAGATCACATAAAATGGTTTCAGTTTCCGATATATTGATTTTCCGAGCAAACTTTTGGATTTTACCTGAAAAAATCTTACAACACCAGTGGACGTATTTTGAAATACAACGCCTGTGTCAGAGAAAAATTGACTTGTTCCTCTGGCAAGGTACATACATTACATTACCTCTTTTTAATAAATATTTGGCTAGTTTTCAAAAGAAGTTTATTGTCCACTGTACATTTTGCTGATATGATGACATGAAAATACGCGGCATCTATTATAAATTTCGGTCTGGTATTGGGCAATGTAACACTTCATATTAGACAGCATTTGAACATAATATATGAGCACGCAACAACCATGTAGAATCGCACGGTTTTGCGTTTCGAACCGCTGTGAAGCAGATCACCTTTCACCACAACATGGCTGCCGCCGTGTTTGGTCAGGTTGTTGCGGCGTGTACAAATCAGAAAGTTAGCTCACGAGAAATGTCGCCAATGAAAATGCCCTATATCGACAATCTGAGGACGGTTCTGATATAATATCTTATCACCGAATTTCAATCGTGATTAAAAACGAATTCACAGAAACACAATCTAATTTTTTGCAAGAAATAAGCGGCCAACAGTTTGTCGTTCGAATCAATATTTTAGAATAGATGAGAACGATCGGTTAATTTGAGTTAGCTGAGGGCTGTCAGATGATATCATTATTAGGTTTCATCCCATCTGCGGATTAGCTCGCGGATAGAATAAAATAATCTGCAATCGAAAGTAAATGTCTCCTAGTTCAACAAAATTGATATTAATCACTTAAACAGATGTTTGGTACTGAGAACTGACAAGAGTTCCCAAATTCCTACATACATGTGAGTGGAAGTCGAAGCTTCCTGCGGATAAATCAAATGCTGTCCGGTCAGATAGAATCGATAGTAAACGCCAAAAACCACAGACGCATAGTGATGATATTCCGATCCCATGCAATAGAAGTTCATCCTCAAACAAGAAAAAAAAACCCGACCATTTAATACTATTTAGCAAATATCTTGTTTGGAAACCGGTCTAGATGTCAAGGATATATTCTACTTATTTTGAATAACCATTCTCCCAACCGGGGAATTTTCTTGTTTGGTCAGCACTTTGAATTTATAAATGATTGCCATATGAAACCTAATGAAGACGATACGAATTGTTGGCTATACTCACATTTTTGCCACTACATTTATCAGTGAATCTATATACAGTTTAAAATCTGTTTTGGTGGATACCACTACAAATTTCCCAATGGCCTCCACTGCTGATACTCCAAAACACTGTACACCAGAAATTGTTTCTCCAGATGTTAGTCCACGGTTAAATACTGTGAAAAGTGCATAAGTGAAATTTAGAAACAGGTTTATATGCAATGTGTGGGTGTGAATAGATGCTGATAATTTGCACATTATCTGCAACTTCTTTCTTGTGTGATGGTCTCCATGATTTCGTAATGTCCACTATATACAATCTAGTCACATCATTGGATTAATGCGATAACATTCTCACGGGTCACTATTAAATCCCGCGGCAATATACGTTTATATTCGTCTAGAGCCAGCAGTAGCAGTATTGAGCGATGTAAAGCGTATAGTGTACATGTACATGGGCGATATACATGTACATGGCCAGGATACATGTACATATGTACACGCGTCTTCCCTTTATTATAGGGGTATCATAAACATATATGCAAACACAGGGGCCTCTCTCTTATTAGAGCTACCTCCCTTCCTAGTGGGTTTTATTATGTGTATAATAATACATTTCTTATATCTGCGACACGTGCGTCTAGGTTTTGTATTATCAACTTTAAAATAGAGTTACCTTCCTTTTTCGAGATTGAGTGATCTTTATAGCAAAACAATTACAAAAATCATCAATAATCATTGAAATTTGACGTGGAGTTCATGCTACATCACTGGCACTTACAGTTGGCACATGCCCGAAACATGTCCGAAATTATAAAATGTATTGCATTTAACGTTTCTGTATTTCCATACTCCAAGGACGCGTCTCCATTAATCGTTTTTGTTATTCCAATCGAGAATTTTCATTTGTTTTCTCGAAGAAATCCCTATCATATCGGGAGAAAAATATGAAAAAATAAACGAAATCGTTTTCAAAATTCTCGATCGATTTTCTCGATATTGTTTTTTATTCGTCTTTTTTTGACCCATCGAGATTCAATACTTTTATGTTGACCGAGAGAATCTCGAAATATTTTGATCAGGAAAGCTTCGAGATAATTTCGCGAAACCATCGAGAGGCGAATGAGTACAATTACGGCATTCACCGATTAACAGCTGTTATGCAGCTATGTGTGAGGGTGCTACATTAGGCATATGTCCAGGTAACATTCAGCTGCATCTGCCGCTTTAGCAATGTAATGCTAACATACCATTTCATCGCGATCTTAAAAGAGAGAGCATTAAATTATCACATTTTCATCAGCTTTATTTTATTATACTCAATAAATGTTACGTATTCCAGCGATTATCAGTCCGTTGAACATCTGATCGCCCAAACGGTCCATTTCCTTTCTTGACTATTGAAAATCGGTATTATAGTTTGTTTTCATACACGTGCTATCTATAATAACGGATATATACATTGGGAATACACTTCTGTGAATTTATGTATTATGGGTCTATCAGTGGCGCCGAGTACGTATACATGCATTAGATATTCAGTTGTGCATAGAAACAGTAACCTGGTTCCCTTGTCTAGTGGTATATGTCATCTATGTAACATGCTAAGCAGGGTACCAGGCTATTCGAAGACAAAAGCGGCACTGCTTTAAACCGGTTTTTTAATCGTTTTTTTCTCCACCAAGGACAATTCTCGAAGGATTCTCGACTGATCCGCGATATCGTTGTTCTTCCAAGAAATATTTCTCGAATGAAAGCCGATTAATAAAGCGAAAAGAAAACCGATTTCGTGAATTATGAGGTTTTTGCGAAAATAAAAAATCTCGATTCGCTCTCACCTTTGGACTTCTAACGAGAAAAGAACATAGATTTCTCGACGAAAAATCTAACGATATTTGGAGACGCTTCCTAACACTCAACTTTTTTATCATCTGTAATATGCATCTCATTGATAGAGCTAAATACCTGTATGGTATTGGAGCTTTAATACTGGGTATTTAATTTTTGTTCAATGATATTTCACTTGTTCATATTATGTAATTAACTGTTAAAATCTTAACATTTACCTAGTTGATCAATACAACTTGTACATCGCAATAACACGATTTTACAATATTTTGTCTACGCTATGCAGTCTAGCATATCTGTTTTAGTATGAGCATTGTACATGTACATGGGCAGGGCGCATGCACATTAGCAGTCATTCTTCTCTTAAATCATATAAAAGTAATTTTAGGGGTAATCCCACGTCACATGTTTTTCTCCATCACTTGATATATTCCATCCATTTCGTTATGAATAGAGTTCCTTATATACTTTCCATGAGCACGGAAACAGTTTGGCACCATTTTTTATATTGAATATGTAGCCTTCTTTCAGATTGATGCTGTGGGAATACTCGAAAAAAATAACGTGTCAAATGGACGGTAGATGGAATTTGAGTATTGTAGATACTAAATAGGTTTGTTACGCATGAGCATGGTAGTCTCCAGACAGAATTCAAAATCGAATTACCTCTCCTTATTCTCATCGAATAACGCCCATGTTAACATATGATTTAAGAAATAATTTTTTCACAGGCGTGCTAAATCGTTATTTTACGCACGGTTAGTGTGGGGAAGTTTATATTTTAGGGCAAGGGAGACGGTTAGTGTGGGAAAGTTTATATTTTAGGGCAATGGCGAAGCCCGCGCCCTAAAATTTATGAACTTTTTCACACTAACCGTGCGTGAAATAACGATTTAGCACGCCTATGAAAACATTATTTCTATTCTATTGCACTACTCAAATTGATCATCAACAAAGACTACAATGAAAGACTGAAAAAATATGATAAACGTTCACAGTCTTTCTTCCCTTTGTTGAAATGTGCCTTCCCCCTCGGTTTGCGGCGTGCCAATGACAATGAACGAGTTTATGTGGTGTCTCAGAAGGGGGCGCAGTCTTTCTGCCACCTGAGTCCGTGTGAAACATACATGCAAACAAGCCTATTTGTGTGGCATTCCTAATCAATTTCACGATGGAACCAACAGTTAAACTTGAGACAGAAATTTACGTCTTTAATAAATATTAATTTACAGCTTTTTCTTAAACATGAAATTTTTTGCCAGTATTTATTTAACTGGGAAGAAAATTTATGTTCACGATGCTATTGGAAACATTGACATTTTGGAAAAATCCGCCAAGATGTGATGACTGTGGAACAGATGTGAAATTACAAACATTTGATGTCGAGCTACTGTTGCATAACATGGTCACACTTGTTGTAGATGTTTTAGAGCCAGCAGTTCACTCATTTGCCCGCTGCCTCGGAACAGACGGTTTCCGCTCATAGCTTCTGACACTGGCTTCATTTCTGTCGCCTGCAACCGACATCACATCAATGATAGACACACCACCTCAAGCAGAACCGTGGCAGTCTTAAACAATGCTTGGTGTAACGACGATTCAAGTTTGCATCTTAATACCGGTATATTTAGAAACTGATTTTTGTTACATTTAAACGTTTTTTCTTTAGATGTATGTATTTATAAGACTTGATTAATAATAAAAAACGAATTTAATAGGGAGCGGAGCGCGGCCGCAAAGCGGCCGCTTGCGAAGCAAGCTCAATATGTATTGCGTAGACGTGCATATATGAAACAAAACATTGCAAAATTTAATGAAAACAAAGCAAAATAGCAACAGCAACCGATATCCCTTAAGCGAAAAAAGCGTGATTTCCGTTTCCGGTACCCATGGAGGAATTGCATACCGGGACAAATCACCCGTGATGAAGACTTAAAAGAAAAAAACATTTAGCCTAGCTGGCATGTCATTTTTCGAAAAGATTTCAATTTATGAATAATTTTACACAGATGAAAGTAACTGCAGACTAAAAATGATTCGTTATGTGGCTTTCGTCCTTGTCGAAGATGTCGGATGCAAAACACAGACCACGTGACCAAGTGTTCGATCAAAAACGTTTCGCAGTGAAAGCGGCACTGAATACGGTGCACATCTTTCGTCAAATTTAGTTCTATGGAAGGTAAAACCTGCATAAAATTCATATCCATGGAAAGCTTATTTATTGCGTTTTTAGATCTGAAGTATCGTTTAAATATGACCAGGCATTTGTTAGAAAATAAACATTTACGACGTAGTCGTGGTTATAAAATCAAGCTATTCAACATGCTAAGAACGTTGATCTTGCCGACGTCCGCGTGAGGGTAATACTGTTTACCGTCCAGTCACGCCCAGTCATGTCCAGGCATACGCCCAGTCAAGTCCAGTAGCGTACAACTCACGTCCACTCATGTTCAGTAGAAAAGAGATAACCGCCCAGGCACGCATTCAGCCACCAGTGACGTCCAGTAGCAAATGTCATGTTCAGTGGAGATAACTGTACACCCAGCATTTGAAAATTGTGATTTTGCTATTTAAGTTTAAAATTCGAATTTGAATTAAAACAACTGAGTTCGAAACCTATTTTTTTTTTATGATCATTCAAACTTGGTTGTTAATTCGAATTTTCGAATTGGAATTTCAGTTTTTTGAATGAAATTTCAGTTTTAATTGAATTTGATCAAGATTAAAGTAAAATTATTTTTAAATACTTGAATTTAAATTTGAATATAATTTTAACTCGAAATTAAAATTTGATGGTTGAAAAAAAGTTCGAAGAAAACATTTCATATGGAATGAGGTCCAGAACTAATGTTCTGAGCACAGCTCAATCAGTTCCTAATCTGAAGCTAGAGTATGTTCCAATTTAAACTTTCAAAGTTTACATTCAAAATTAATAATGAACTTTTCGAAAATTCCTGAAACTTCAGTATGTTTTATAAACTAGACATCCTCCTATAATACCTAAACATTGCACACCAGAGATAGGCCTACATATTTTAAAAAAATTATTTATGACAATTTATTTGTATTTCCACATTTTAGTGACATGGGAACCGTACCCAAGTTGCAGATGAGGGGGAGGGGGAAGTCCCCCCGCCCCCTTTATACATTTTTGCTATCCATAAAGCCAGAGGGCTGAAAAGTACCACACTATATCTGTGGGTCAAGCTCTACTAGAAAATGTGAAAACAAAACAAAGAAACAAAAAAGATGGCTTTCTCCTATATTGTAACTTGTTTCATCAGATTTATATTTTATTTTCTGGAAACCATGAAGAATTTCGATTAAAATTAATAGCGAGCGGAGCGCGGCCGCGAAGAGACCGCTTGCGAAGCAAGCTTTATAGGTTTTTGCGTAGACGTGCGAATATGGCACAAAACATAGGCAAAATTTTATGAAAACCCAGGAAAACAACAATAATGCAGAAATAATTTTTGAGTTCACCTCAACGTCAACTCAGTTCAAAAGTGTCCCTAACCTGAATCTAAGGAGAGTATGTTCCAATTTAAACTTTACATTCAAAATTATAATGAACTTTTCGAAAATTCCTGAAACTTTAGTATGTTTTATAAAGTAGGCATCCTCCGATAATACCTGAAAATTGCACACCAAAGATAGGCCTACATATTTTTTAAAAAATTATTTGTGGCAATTTATTTATATTTCCACATTTTAATGACATGGGAACCGTACCCCAGTTGCAGACGAGGGGGAGGGGGGTAGCCTTATGTATTTTTGCTATCCCTAAGGCTAGATCCTGAAAATTACCACACTATATCTGTGGGCCTAGCCCAACTAGAAAATGTGAAAACAAAACAAAGAAAAAAACAAGATGACCACCATGATGACGTCACAGTGACGTCATTTTCAAAACATATTCTTAGAAGATTTTTCGGTCATATTACCCCCCCCCCTCCCCCATGCCATTTCCCATTATAGACACAAATGAATTTTAAATATCAATACTCAATATGGTTAATTATGGTTTTCATGTCTTGTTTATCTATAATGTTATAGATTATAATCATAGCTATTACAAGGTTGTTTCTGTCCATTATAGTATAATCATTCTATCAATTCCTTAAATTAATTAAAAATGTGAAAAGAACAATATATCCCAATGTTGATAACAGCTGCAATATGAAATGATTTAGTCGATTGGTTTTACAGTCGCACATTGAACTATTTTAGCATATCTGGCAAATCTATTGGCTGTAAATGTTTGTAAATATGGTATCCATTTGGCAGATAAATAGTAGTAGTTTCGTCTTTGCATTCAGATCTGTCTATTAATCAAGATGTATTCACTTCAGTCTCAACGTCTGAACATGACTATTACAAGGAAATTTAATTTGATTAGGTGGAACCTACTTCAAGGTTTTATATATTGTGTGTACAATCAAATTAGAATTGAACAGAATTTCTTCAGTAATAAGACTAATAGTGACAGTGTATATGTGACGTAGATTTTATGTCCGATAAATAAAGGAACAGGATTATTCTTATTAATAGGACTTTAAAATAAAGCTGCCTTATGACAGAATATAACATCATAGCCCCCTGCAACAGTGACAGGAAATCATGGGACCAGATAGAATTTGGACAATTACATATTTGATTCAATCTAATTAAAATTAAATCCTATCTGCTTCCCAATTTGGATATGTCGCCTACATAGCGACATACACGATTGGGGAGCATTGATAGGATATAAATTATGTCATATTTATGATCCGGGCTATGTCGACAAATTCTAGACAACAACAATACCACATGTGTTTTAATGCTGTAAAGTTCTACAGGAACTGACTTCCAAACCAGCCATCGGTTTTGATTTAAGCATGTGCATGAAATATGTGTTCAGTGTAAAATACTATACAAAACGTGGACGTTATCTGCCCACATCAGTTTCTGTGATGGATATGGGCAGATCAAATCAATGGAACCCTCAAAAGTACTTTAGATTTCATCCATTTCAAATATTAGCTCTGTGTGAAACAAGAAATTATGCGAATGAGTACTACAAGTGCAAGTCCCTGTAATTGTGTTAATTTAGAATTAGTGAAAAACTTGATATGAATAGGTAAAGGCAGAAACGATAGGAAGAAGTATTTATCCGTTCGCTTCTAGGCTTTGCCTATTCATATTACCTTTAGATATCCATATTCCCCATTTCGTTTGCCTGTCGATCCCTGGTTCATTTCCTTTGTTAGTCAGATCTCTTAAGTTCTCATGGTCAGCGGAGGAAAATCTACATTTGTTCAGCTGATCTTACTGATCTGTACTAATAACGCGTAGAATCGATCACCAGAGAATTTGCTCCTAAATTAGGAAAGAGATTTTGTCCTGACACCTACTGCCTTAAAAAATTAGAGAGCTGAAACTCCCTGACTTTATAGTTTATCATATTGGGGTCATTTTCAGTCTATTTTCAATCCCCCCCCCCCCCACCAGAGCAGAGGATCATGGGTAAATTCAAGATGGCGGCCACGTGAGGCACCAGAAAAGTGATGATTTTATCATATTTCTTCGAAATTTCTGCTTTTCCGCGACGAAATGTGGACAAAAACTATTCTATTTCACATCACACTAATATTTACTAATTTATCATGCAGTTGTTGCTGAGAAATTGCATAAATAAAAAATCGAGAAATCCGACCGAAAAAATCGACCAAAAAATGCAGTTTTTCAAAATGACGTCACTGCGACGTCTTCAAAGCGGCCATCTTGGATTTGTTTTACATTTTCTGGTAGATCTTTACCCAAGGGTATAATGTGGCAAGTTTAAGCCCCCTAGCTCAAGGGGTAAGAAAAATAATTAGGAAATTTCGCCACCAATTCCTCATTATTCCTTTCGAGATTTTTCATTGTTTCAACCTTTCTTCAAATAAATATGTTTCTTTGCACACGGTAGTAAGGACTATGCCTGAGATGAACCAACGTTGTTAATTTACCGATAATATAACTAGGTGCTCTCAAGTATGTATTTGATATCTTTTGGTGTATTTACCTGTGGGCAGGTTGTACAAGAATACCCTTGCGTACAGGCAAATGTAGATAAGATGGTAAGCAATTATGTTTTGGTCTAGTTGCATAATTAGGCTCAATTATGTAATCTATATACATTGTTGGTTGACCTCTAAATAAGCAATGATGGTCCATGTTGAACCGGATAAATACTTTTCCTGGCGATGTCGGCACGCCACTGAAGCAGCATATACGAATAGAGTTTTGGAGTTCGCTGCAAAGATCGAGATAGCTGAACAATGGAATGGTCGTAACAGACCACTATTGAAACATATAATTTAAATGCGTTTTATTCCATTAAAAGAAATCGCAAAAACAAATAAAAAATACATTTGAACATTGTAGGAATCATTCTTTCATTTGCAACGTACTGTCAGTTTGAATTTCATTTTGCGTTTTGGATGAAAAGGGGCGTTTCATATGAACTTTGAATTCTAAATATATATATTAACATCATGGTCATCCTTTTTATTTTATTTTTGGCCATCTCAGCGGAAGTATAATTGCCTTCGACGAACGGATTTTTTCTCATTTTCACATTTCTACACACCTATATTAAATAGCTCAACATTCGAGAGGATCTTGGGTTTTCGAAACTTCAAGAATGGGATAGGCCTACAGATGGAGTAAAGTTCTGAAAAGTTTTTTGTGAGCAAGTGAATATTGATAATATGGTAATCGTAATCAAGTACTCAACGTTGAAACACATGGGGCGTGAGTTTGTATGGGGTGGAATGTGAAAAAGGGACATACTTACTGCACTTGGATGGGCCTCTTGTTTTTGGGATAGCCTTCGTCACAACGAGATCTATGAGAGTGTGGGCTAACTTTGGGCGATCATTAGTAATTGTAATTTCACAAGAGTATACCCAGGAGTCCGACACTTTGGGATGCATTAGTAGTATCGATGCTTTTTCAGCTCTCTTCAGGCGGCCAGCGAAACTTCGTCCCTCGTGTAGTTTGCCGGAAGAATCCACTCTCGCCACCAGTTCGTTGGCCCTATTAGGACGGCGTCGATACCAATATATCTGGGGTTTGCCATCGCTCTCGGTTCTGTATTCACACGGCAGCTTTACATTCTTTTGGTTGTCATTCGTTATTATTTTGGTGGAGGAGTCCTTGAATTTCACACCAAAAATGGCTGAAGAAAAAAATATTATCTTGATCAGTAATTTTATTATCCAATTTATTCGAGTCGATAAGCGCATGGGATAGGAAAGATTGTCTGCATTTCATGAAAGTATGAAGCTTTGCAAACTTATACTATCTCAGATCCTGAACATTTTCTGATAAGTTGTCAATTAGTGCCTCCTGATGGTCTATACAGATTTCTAATGCCTGCCTCCACCTGGTAATACAGATGATGGATGCTTTCTGGTCATTTTTCTTTTTCTAAGCAGGGCAACATATCCCTCAACATGTTGACCTGCATGTCACACCGTAAGCATTAAATGCAATAACAAATATCAGTATTTTCGTTGTAATTTTACACACGTATCATGTACATTTTTAGGTACTTGCAAATGGCACTAAGCTGCCCTCGGATGTCCGGAGCAACGTATCGATATTTCTGGTATGGTTTCCAAGTTTCTGACTTGGTAGACTGCATTTTAAACTTACCTCAGTCCCTCACTTACTTGTAGAAATACAATTAAATGCATGGAAATTATTTGACCATGTCATGTCGGGACTCGAAATTATGAAAACAACAGATCACATGTGCCTGTGGTTAACCTAGCCCGCAATATTTGACTCGCACTGTCTAGGGAAAGTCTTACCAACTCGCCAAAATAATTAATTTACAAGATGAAATTTCTTTCTCAAGTTTAACTGTTGTTTCCGTTGTGAAAATGATTAACAAAGCGTCACAAATAGACATATATCCACGTGATTCACAAAGCTGACAGTATCACTCCATTTGAGAGACCATATCAACTCGTCCATTGACATTTGAGTCTGAGAGGGGGGTATCCCCCCTCGCAGTGTAGATTTTTTTTTTTGAAAGTTGATGGTAAATTGGCGCTAACTGGGAGCATTTGAGCGGTGAAAGATTGTAAAAGTTGAACTTTTTTTTTGGCGAAAATATCCTATAACAGTGGCGATCACTACCTGATATACAAGGTGAAATGATCATTCAATCCGGAGTTTGCACTATAATTCAAGATATTTCTTAGACAATACTATCTTGCCTAGATAGCAGGGCCGGTGCATTGATGCGTGGTTGACCGCATGAGTTCTGATGTTCGTTCTGAAGTTGCCAAACTTATCAAAAATTGACCGCATGAGTTCTGATGTTCGTTCTGAAGTTGCCAAACTTATCAAAAATAAAGGCTTAGTGGTCCTTTCTCGGAATAGTAGAGAAAATTATCCATATTTATCAAATTTACACCAGTTAAATAGTGACTGTGTCTGGGTTAGATGTTTAACCTGTATTTCTAGGGTTTCTCCGTGTAAATTATTCGAGAGTTCGTATCTCTTGTTTGTGAATAAATAAATACTCAACAAATGACTGGGATCTCGATAAAAAAAAAAGTTTATAGTGAAAAAGTTATGAAAAAATCTTTTCAGCCAACGTGTTGACCTTTTTTGTCCAAATGGGCGATATGTGATTGAATTGGAGCACATTATTCGTTTCTCGGAGAAAATCACACGGGGTCTTTGAGTCTAATATCGCCAAACTGTTGCGTTGTTCTCTGACCGATTGCAATTAGTCTAACCCTTCAAGCATTGCTGATGATAATTTTACTTCCCCTGTAATATGCAACAATTGATAAAGATATGTGACAAGCTAAACATATACTTCTCTGCTATGTTTGCTTTCTGTTTCATTCTTTCTTTCTTTCCTTTTTTCTCTCTTTTTTTCTTTTTCTTCTGTTCTTTTTTTTTTTTTTTTGCCGGACGTCAATATTTGGGGGGGCTCCCCCCCTTGTCTACGCCCTTGCCGTAAAATAACCATTGAGCACGCCTATGAAAAAAATATTTCTTAATTAAACCACACATGCAAAAACAATGCAACACATTCCAGCGCTGTAACTGGAAGTCGTACTCATTTATTTGTTGCATTTGTTCGAAGAAAATCCTTTGAAATAGTTCAATATGTCCAGAGAAAGCTTCGCTGATTTCGGATTAGATAAGCGTGCAAAAAGATTCCTCATAATGCATACGTATATTGGAAGAACAACAGTATAGCTATCCATTGGGCCCTCAGGGACAACGTTTTGATTTACGTGCGACATCAGACATAAAAAAAACATCATTTCTTTAATAACCAACGTGTAGCCTCTATTCGCTCAAGTTTTGCCTCTATTCTCGCAATATGAAGGGGCGAGTAAATTGCATACATCCAGGTTGAGAAGAAGAGTGCTGCGTTTGCTTGATATTGTCACGGCGGTTGACAAATGCGGATTTCCCTTCATTTCAGAATGACACAGTTCGACAAGACTTCAAACCTTTTCTGCGCGCCTGATAAGTGATATCCACACACTGGAAGAAAGAACACACAAGCATGACAAATCTTGTTTTGGTGTGAAGAATTTTTCGTTGGCGAAATTGTATTCTCACCCAGAACGTCCAATATATGCAAGTAGTAGGGAAAGGCTATTTCGAGGTAAGTTTTCCAGGGAGGTAACTCTTGGTCCCTTTATCCGCCAGGGGGCGCCACCAGTCCCGTATGACTGAACATGATAGGACATGTACTGAAATGTGACGTCATGTATGACGTCACTTCCGGTCTGCGTGAATCGGGCGTGTGTATTCCTCCGCGGTGATGCGGTCTGGTGGTGATGCGGTCTGCCTCCACGGACAGAAAGTAGTCCCAAATTCTCCGGCGTTCTCCGGCAATCTTCAGGGGCGAGAGGGGTCCCTAGTGTACCGATTGGGTCGTATGAGGTATCAATGTGAAGCATTCGCGAAGGGGCATCCGATGGGGTGGGTGTGGGGTTGAAATATCGTCATTCTGCTCATGCGCGGTAGACCAAGGGTATGGAAATAGCCGTTTTGGGATCTAGGGGAGCCATTAATGGACCGATGGGGTCGAGTGAGGTATCAATGTGAAGCCTATGTGAGGGGGCATCCGATGGGCTGGCTGTGGGGTTGGAATATGGTCATCCTGCGCATGCGCGGTAGACCAAGTGTATGGAAATATACGTTTTGGGGTCTAGGTGGGTCCCTAATGGACCGATGGGGTCGAGTGAGGTATCAATGCGAAGCCTATGTGAGGGGGCATCCCACTGGGTGGATGTGGGGTCGGAATATCGTCATTCTGCGCATGCGCAATAGAGAAAGGGTATGAAAATAGACGTTTTGGGATGTAGGTGAGCCCCTAATGAGCCGATGGAGTTGAGTGAGGTATCAATGTGAAGCCTATGTGAGGGGGCATCTGATTGGACTAGGGTCTCGGCCGTTGTCCACATTCTGCGCATGCGCAAACAGGGAATTCTGGGAAAAGGGTGTGGAAATAGACATTTTAGGGTTTAGATGAGCCCCTAATGATCCCTATGATGTCGTATGAGGTCTTATTTTGAAGCTGTCGTGAGGGAGCATCCGCCTGGGCTAGTGTGTCGTTCGTTGTCAATAGTCTGCTCATGCGCAGTCTTGCCGTAGTATAGAAATAGACGTGTTGAGGTTTAGGTGGGCCCCTATTGGGCCGAGGGGATCGAGAGAGGTATCAATGTAAAGCAGTCGTGATGGAGTATTCGACGAAGTGCGTGTGACGTGGAACTGACGTAATTCTGCGCATGAGCAGTAGAGAAAGAGTATGGAAATAGACATTTTGGCGCCGACAGGGGTCACTATGGGTCCGATGGAGTCGTCTGAGGTCTTATGTTGAAGCTCTCGTGGAGGAGCATCCGATTGGACTTAGGGTTGGTCCGTGTTCAAAGATCTGCGCATGCGCAGTCTGGTCGTAGTATAGAAAGCAGGCCTGTTGGGGGATGCGTGGGGGTGTGTTTGACCCACCAATAGGGGTCCCTCGTTGGGGTTGGGTGGTGGTGGTGTGGGTTCTGCGCACAGACGTTACTTCCGGGTTTCACTAAAACTACCTTCGAACACAGAAGAGTTCCAATGTTCCCCTTAGACGTAGGACCCGGCCTGGCCCGGCCCACCCCGCCCCGCCCCGCCCCGGCCGCAGCGCGCGCGCGCCTTATCCGGCCGATCGCCTGAGCGGGTGAATTTCGGATTATCCCAGGCCGCTGATGGGCTACTTTCTCCACGGTGTTCGAAGCCAGTTTCACCGAATCCCCACATGTCTGTTATAGTTTTCATGCATTATGTTCATATAAAAAACACACAAGACGGGTTTTTGGGGGTGAGATCTCATTTGTTATTCAGTGAACAACAACAACGTGAGAACAACCATGTGAAAACTGAACAGAGGGCTTGCACATTGAAATCGATAGAACTTTAGCCCAGAACAGGGGCTTGAACATTGAAAGAACTTAAGCCCAGAACAGGAGGCTTGTACATTGAAAGAACTTAAGCCCAGAACGGGGCTTGTACATTGAAAGGATCGGCGGCCCCGTCATATTCGAGTACATCGCGGTCCTCGGCCTTGGGGTACTCGTCAAACATCGGTACGATGGTAGATAAGGGTCTTCCCCGGCATCGATGGTACAGGTAAAACAATAAATATTGTCCGCACACGTTACTGGCCAGGCTTTGCAACGTTTGACTGTTCCAACATCACGTCTCTGTGCCTTGATCCATGAAGTCTGTTAAATCGGGATGGAGGGTGGCAGGCCGTACGGGTCAAAGTATTCGCCCTGCTGTTCTGTCAAGCACACGCCTACCCAATGTTCACCAGGCCGATCCATCGGATCCGTGTTGAGAACGTAAGCAGCAGGATAGATACGGTCTAATGAGAACACATCTCTTGCGAACACCCCTTGAAAGACCATACCTGTCTCTGGGTCATTCTCCAGCACGGTGGTTATCTGGTCTGTATCCATGTTAGGTGGAGAAGTCACACAGGACGTTGCGCTCCTTGTCCACTTGAATGATGTTGTCAAACTCGGCGTAGCAGATCACATTGACGGTGCTCCGCAAGGCTCGTACAAAGTGGATTTCCAACCGTAAATTGCCTTGCTTGGCGAGAGCCAGCTGATGGTCGTTCTCTAAGGTGGGGGTCAGAACGAAACAGAACAACGTGTATCCGTTCGCGTAGTCCTCCCGACTGATCATATTCCCTTCGTCCTGGTTGATTTGACCGGTGGCTGTAAACAGGCTCTGATAGGCTCGAATGAAATTCCTGCGCCCAAAGTTCGGTGTTAAGGCCGTGGCTGGGACCTGTTGTCCATCCACATGCAGGGCCACAAAATTGATGCCGAAATGTTTAAAGTCAAACGGATTCTCTGGGTAGGCTCCGCTGAAACTGGTATTTTCCACACAGGCCAGGATCAATCGCTTGGGTAGTTCCCCCAGGAACAGGTTTTCTTTGTTGGCGCTCATATTTCCAGCAGACACAGAGAACACTTTGGTTTGCACACGTCGGATAGGGTACTGGGCTGGTTTTGTTTCCAAGGCTTTGAGGTGTCCCAATTGAACGGCTGGATTTGGTTTCACTTTTCGGACATACAGGACTGCGTCTTGGATGACAATGTTATAGTCAACTACATGCCCGTCTACGTTAGTGGCCATCAAGGCGAAGGTCGGAGGCGCCCGTATCAGTCGGATTTTGATGGGGATCTTGTTCAACCGGTACCGGTCTTGCATGAACATGTCTGCGTGCAGTCGGCCCATGAGATCCACCGAGACGCCGTTCGCAGTCAAAGCCTTCCGTTTGTTATATCCCACATTGTCGTTCTCTACACCCATGTGCTGGGCTGTGTCCTGGTAGAATAAAGCGGCTGTCAGTTGAGATTTGTTATCTCGATGTAGGCTCGATAGGGGTACGTGTTGGTCGAGTCACTGATGAGTTTGTCGCTGAGAAATATATCCACTTGTTGAAACATCGAGTGCAGCCAGAGATTCGTCGGGCCCACCGTTGCTTGGTCGACGATTCTGGAGCCATCTCCATTGACGATCTTGGCTTTCACATACAAGTATGTATGGGCTAAATCCACATAGGCCGTATCCGCATTACTGATGGTGAACTCGATGGGCCCTGTTTCGTTGATGCTGGAGAGCGGGAGATGCTCCACCCATAATCCTTGTTCGGCACTGGTCTGTGTGGGCGGGACGGTCCACAAATCAAACTCACTGTTGGTGGAGGGGCAGGACTCTGCGTGGATCAAGGACATGTTTTAAGAAAAGATATCCTGGGTCTTCGATGTGCGTCGTCGCTGGGTCGGTCGTCGACTGGTGCGTGGTCTCGGTGGTGCAGGTCTGTTATTCCCTACGGTGCGTTGTGCTTTGGCCACCAAGACGCCTCCTGCTTCTTTGGCCCGCCGTTTCAAGGCTTCTTTGGGTGCCGTACCCCCCAAGACATCACCGGCGACTTGCAGTCCACTGCGTACCGCTTGTTTGGCGATTGCTTTCACCCCACGCGTCACCAAGGGTAGGAACGTTTTGACGATGCTTCCGAGTATGTTCCCCAGTCCATGTCCTCGTTGCATGCGTGCACCACTAAAGACCGGAAGGCCACCGCCGGCCTGTTGGGCATAATAGTCCATATAGCTGCGTGCATCGTACTCGTGAGGCACCTTCATTATACAAAGTGGGGAGCACGTGAATGTCGAAAATGAAGTGTCAGCACCACTTTCCCGCGTTCGAATGCCACCGGTCGTCCCGTGTCATCTCTTATATCCACCGTGATAGTGTTAATGTCGGTTTGTCGTACGGGTAGGCAGAGCATGTGGGTGAAACTGTGGGTGACTTGATCTCCATACGTCTTTTTAATGGGCATCACCCGTAACAGAGGTGTGTTGATATCGCCTACGATGTGGTTGTCCACCACGTCCGAGTAGACGTAGAATCCGTACATACCCGACTTCATATCCATCGGGATCTCGCCTTGGTGGGCGGTGGGACCATCGAACGTCTGTAGATCGATACTCAGCATTTGCTGTAGGATAGGACTCAGTACGACACTCGCGTTGGCGGTGACGATAAGCGGTGCCTTGTCGTTGTGTGCATTGTAATCGAAGTCCACGTGATTATTGAAGGGAAAGGATTTGATGGGTTTTGAAGTATTCGTGACCTCCCGTACAGCCTTATAATGCAACAGTCTTGACAGCCCACCCATGAACACCTTGGGAGTATCGTATTGGCCTTCGGGGAGGGTGAGTCGGGTGTCTTTTCCTTCGTAGGTCACCTCGTACCACACTTCATTGGCTCGCACGTTGTACCACGAGTAAGGGTATTGGATATCCACGAGGCCACATTCCCAGCGCCCAGGTAAATGCAACGGTTGCGGTAACTGCGTCACGTACTTGGCCACGGTGTTGTCAGGAAACACATCCAGCGAACTGTTACTGGGGTGAGGTAAAACATGGCGACTGTGCTGTCCTGCTGCTGCTGTTGGTTTTAATAGGTGTTCCAGGCCTTGGGCGGTTGTGTCCGGCGTAGTGTTCGTCGCGGTGACTTGCTACGTGTCACGGCTCTGGAGATGTGGGGTGTCCTGATCGAGGATGGTTTTTTAAAGGTCTGAAAAGAAGGTGCCCGTTGTGGTGGTGGTGTTTTGGGGGATGACTCCGGTTCCCATTCGGCTTCCCAAGAAGGTAGTGGGCCACTCGGCGATTGCTGGGTCCGCTGCATAAAGGCCCAGCGGTGGGGATTCCCCACCAATTCATGTGGAACATGCATGTCTTTCAAGCCTTGAGCGAAGACCTCCCATCCTCGAGGATCTGTGTGCGACCTGCGTTGACGCATCAGGTCATTCACTAAATCCGCCATGTGGGTCCCGGGGACCACCTGATTCTGTACCAGGAGTTCGCCTTTATCATTCCAAGTCATGTTAGGATTCTGTTTCATCCGTTGTAATACCAGGCCAGCTTGTTTCTTGAATGATGCAGGTACACTCTTCAGCACTTCGTCTTCCACCCACTGTGGGGCTGTGGGTGGTACCCCTGGTAATGGCGGCTGTTGGAGCGGTGCTGAGGTCGGCGGTGTGTCACGTGGGGGTGGTGGTGGTGGTGGGGTAGAGAGGGTTTTGTATTGGTCCATGAACGTCATGTACCGTTGAAGCGTCTCATTGTACCGTTGTACTTTCTCACTGTCGCTTAACCCCGGTCTCTGTAAGATCTGTTGCATCTCTCCATCCAGGGTGTTTATGGTCTTCACCGTAGGTGGGACAGGGTAGGGCGATTGGAGGTTTTGAAGGAACCGTGGTTCGACGAGGACCATTTTTTTCGTGTGGTTCATTGTCGGCCGAAGAGTCCACCCAATACTGGACCCAACACGGAAGCGGCCAACGGTGCTAAGATGGCCCCGAGAAAGCCGCCTTTCTGTAACACCTTTATCTTTTGTGTTTGAGGGACCCGCTTCTGGACTAGGGTTCGGAGACCTGTCTTATGCTTGGCCAACTTGGTCTTCTGAGCCGGAGTCAGTGGTACGCTGCCTTTTAACAGGTTGTACCCGATCTCGCACAGACAGAGTACACGGTCAGGGTCCGCACCGCGTACAATGGTTCGGACCAACTCGGGTGGGGCCGTCTTCAATACACGGAGCGTCGGAGCGTGCATCCGTACTCGCACAGACATGATGTACAACTAATGCTAGAACCCACAACTCTGCTCTTTTTATCTACTTCAGAGAACAGAGACAAAGTCAACCATGCTGGTATTCATTCATTTTATTATCCCCATCATCAAACACACACACCCCAGCTGGGGGCGCCACTGTGGATATGTTTACATTATTTTTGCATGTACACGTGGTGGGTCTCTCCGGGAAAGATGCCGGTCCGTAGTCGAAGGTGGTCGGCGGTGGCTTGCTTGAGGTCGAAGAGCACATACCCGTGCTGAGCGGGTGTGGCATCATTAAATGCTTCCAACGCAAACGGTGTGCGGCCGGGATACATCTGCCTCGACAGGTGCAGCAGTTGAGTGGTATCTCTCGGGTTTTTGAAGACCACCAGGTAGTGGGCACTTAAGCTGATGTTCCGATGTTCTTTGTTTTTACTGAACATGTTCTGCACAATGTAGATGATGCTGAGCCGTCGATGATGGCTGCCTTTGGTAAAGAGTTGGGTGACCCGCGCATGCGTCTCCGCCATGAGATCATCCAGAACCACCAAGGTGTCGGGATCCAAATCGGTCAGGTTGGGTAGGCCTTCCACGAACGTGATGTGGGGCATTGCTGCATACGCTTCCTGCCATTCTCCGTAACACCACACGACTCGGGCAATGGGTGGGGTGATCATGCTGTCGGCGTGTTGAAGGAGCTTCCGGACGAAGTGCGTTTTGCCGGAACCCGTCGGTCCTGCGATGACGCAAGTGAAGGGATGCTGCCACCGAGGGCCCATGGTTCGAGCTGTATGCGCTGTCGTGGTAACCCGCTCTTGTAAATTTGGTACGAGTGAACTGGAGTGATGGTGGTGGGTACAACGTCGGTCGTCGTTGTCTGTTCACTGCGAGTGATGATGGTGGTGGGTACAACGTCGGTCGTCGTTGTCTGTTCACTGTGAGGGATGAAATCCGGTGGGTTTTTAGACGTAGTGGGTGTACTTGGTGTAGGTGTGGAGCTTGGTGTGGAGCTGGATGGGGCTTGTACACGGGGTGTGGTGGTGACTGGGCTCGATACGGGGTTGACTGGTGCTATCTGTAGACCGGTTTCACTGGTGGCTGGTGTTCTCAGTTGGTTAAGTAGCGTGCTGACATAGCCTACGTCGTAAAACACACCTCCGTACAACACACTCAGCAGAGTTAGCACGATCACCACGAAGCCCACTTGCGCTTTGCGCGTTTTGGAAGACGCTGTGTTCAGAGGCAGCTGCTGCTTGTCCATAGCACCGTGGTCGGACGTGGAATGAAGGATGACGGTAGTGGTGTCTGGCTTCATAGTCGTTTCACCTGGTTGGCCGCGACCCAGGAATTGAAGGAACTGGGCCAGCCTTGCCATTTCACGAAATGAAACATTTTGCCACGTCGACGTTCCATTTTCAAAATCTGCTCCACCGTGTAGTAGTCTTGCTGTGTTTTTACGACAGGCTGTAATTCCGTCTCGTAAAACGTCCCTAGCAACGGTTCCCCTTGAAGATCTTCCAGTTCATAGACTCGCTGCTGTCGGGGTAGGCGCCGTTTAATCAGGAAGTGCTCATCGCTCCAGTTGGGCAAGTAACTTTTCTCGAAATTGACCTTTGACTTTACTGATCCGTACAGGGTCCCCGACCTTGTTCGCCTTCGTCGTTCGCTGCGATTGCCTGGGGTACAAGACACGCCGGACTTGGGCTTCATTGCGTTGGGTCACGGTAATGGGGGCTCTCTCTATACTCCGGTGATAGGCTCGATTGTAACCACTCACAAGTTTCGGGAGAACATCGATGTACCGCCTTGTATTCTTATAGGTGAAATATTTATACATGCGGCCTTTGAATATCCTGTTGAACCTTTCCACAACGGAAGCCTTGGTCTCGTTGTACGTATGGAAGAAAAACACCTTCTGGGCTTTCAGAAACTGTTGGAACGGTCTGTTGAGGAATTCCGTGCCTTCGTCGGTTTGCAAATACAAAGGTTTGCTCCCTGTCTTGAAGATGTCTTTGAACGCCGCTATGAGATTCGCCCCCGTTTTCGTCCAGATGGGTACCACCCATGCATACTTCAATAGGATATCGATGCACGTCAAGATATACCGATTCCCATCGTTGTGTTTGGTAAAGCCGCTCATATCGACCAAATCCGCCTGCCACTGGGCATCTATTCCTCCCACGATGACCCGGTTCCGTGGAAAATGGCGATGGACAGATCGATGTAACGTACAGGTGTCTTGTTTTCTTAACCAATCTCGGACTTGGGCACGTTGTATCCCCATCTAGCCGAACCAATTGAGCAAAGAAAGCGCCGCGTCGGATGTACGCATTGTGACACAAGTGGATGAGGTCGCCGTCCAGTTCACCAGACAACACCAGTTTGAATTTGGTCCAGCCTTCTCGGGACAGACGAATGTGAGCCGGGTGCGGTTGTGTAGGGTCCGCATCACAGATGTCTCCCACCCCCTCCATGATATCGACCTTATCCGCATAATCGTGCAGGAAGACCTCGGGGGTTAAGCTGAGATACGCCCGTATTATATGCTCCGTCATGGTCAGTACGTGAATGGTACAAGATTTGACTGTCTCTCGTATTTATAGGGAGAACCCCGTGAGATCAAAGGATCGGCTGGTCATGTCACTGGGCTGACTGAGTCTAGCCGGATAATCAATGGCATCGTCGTCTGGTTCATTGCTAGACATTTGTTCATTGGGTTCTGCCGCCGCTTCTCTCAGGGCACGAGCCCACTCCAACTCGTCTGATGACCGCTCGTCCGGTGTAAACAGCTGGTACTCGATAGGCACCACTTTCTCGAGGGCTGTCCACAGATCGGGGTCTAGGGTGAAGCCACGCGTGGGGTCTTGGTAACGGCCCAGGCGTGGGAAGAAGGGTCCACGGTATACGTAGATGGCATGTGTCCGTCGAACTCACCACTCAACACCCGTTTAAATTTGGTCCAGCCGTCACGGTGTAGCGTAACCGTATTCGATACGGTCTCAGCGCGCGACCAGCAAACATCTCCAAGATCTTCCACGAGGGTGACTTTATCTTCATAGACGTGTAACCCCACCCGGGGTGTAAGGGGAAGGATGGCTCGTTGGACTGTTGATATGGTTGACCCAATGACGAACGGTGAATGACACACACTCTGACTGTCTTTCGTATTTATGGTGAGGTTCCACTGTCAATGCCACAGCGTCAGGGTCAATAGGGCACATACCATTACTAGGCCAACCAGCCGTCGCTGGCTCCGGCGTGAGAGCTCGTGGTCCATAGCCCGGGTATCAAGGATGGCTGTCATAGTCCAGTAGTGCTGAGCGATAGCACACCTCTCCATCGTGTGCACTCTGTCGAGGACCGCTTCTGTGAACTCTTTCAGGATCTGGCGTCGCTCCTCGTTGTCGTCGCCATCTGCAAACATGGACCGAACCACTGCTTGGCAACCCGTGAGTGAATTAACCACGGTCACATGCTGTAAAATGCGAGTCGCATAGGGCTGGATCTCCGTCATGGCTCTGCAACCGTAGAAATGAAGGTGTGTGATCCAGAGGGATGTGTTTTATAGACCATGTCACACATGCGCACCTAGATGTAGCTCTACGGGTGTAGTCCGTGATACGTACTATTCTGATTGGTTATGTGGCTCCTATGGATATAGTACCTCATCGACAATGGGGACTACTTGTTCCAAAGCCGTCCATAGATCGGGGTCCAGGGTAAAACCACCGTCGTTCAGACAGAGGAGTCGAGCGAAGAAGGGACCGCAGAAAATGTAGACGTCGTCACACAGGTGAATGCTATCACCGTGCAGGTCACCCAACAACACCCGTTTCAAGGTAGTCCATCCTTCCGGTGACAAAGAGACGTGTGCTTTGGGTTCAGATGTACACCAACACCTAAGTCCGCTATCGATCAGGTCCACTCGTTTGGGGTACAACAATAGGGTGCAGCCAGTTGTAAGCTTCCGGGTAGCCACAGTCCCTTCTTTCACCTCGGGGTGTAGTAAGTCATCCACCTCGGGGAGTACATCTTTCAGTGCCATCCATAAGGGTGGACAGAGTGTGATATAGGTACCTCCACTCTGTTCCAACCAGGTAAAAAAGGGAATACTCTCCAGCAGTGCGTATGTGCACACCGACTTCCACGTGCATGAAATCCCTTTCGGGCTCTTTTCCCTGTAACAATCGTGTCAATAGAGTCCAGCCTGATAGCGATAACAAAATCTTCACCCTCTGCGGTGCGTCTTGGACCAGCTCCAGGTGATCGTCATTGACGATGAGGTAGACGTCGGACGTCAGTTGGAATAACGCAAGCTCTGTTCCGCTCGCTGCCATGGTGGGGAATGAAAAGCGAACGGTGAGAGAGGTGGCTTTATAGTGTACCTATTGGGTAGGGTTTTATACACCGTGCGTGGCACTTGCTATACTCGCGTGCGCCATAAGGTCAATAAGGTTAGAAATGCGCTTTTTTCTACTACGCCCTATGACGGCCCTTCGTGAAAGTCCGTGATTGTTCGGTAGTGTAATGTTATTTTGTATAGGATTTCATTTAACATGAGATTTCACTAGTCAAAGCTTAAGCACAAAATGAGGATAAATAGGCCAAAGAATGCAGCAATGCCCTAAATATTCCCACTTTTGTACACCTACATAGAAGTACCCGGATGTAGGCGCGCACGTTTGTTTAAACTTATTTATTGTACAAATTATAGTACATGGGATTGGGGTCAAGTTATAATCAACTTATTCACCCCTCTCCCTACAAATATGGATACATAACATGTGTTTACAACAACAAAAATAATGACGTTTTGGCTGAACCTGTGTGAATATATACATGTCACAAATGAAATAAGTTTTAGATTTGCATTTTTAGCAACTTAGGCGTAGGCGAAAGCATCCCAGTACCCGGATGTAGGCGCAGACGTGAGCGAAATTCTAGTACCCGTCCATTGGTTCTTTTATTTATCGCTCATTGGCTCTTTTTCTCGACCGCTGATTGGTGCAAATGGACCTACCCATACTTCCCAGGTTAATTTACAATCCCCTTTTTGTGTTCAAGCTCTGTATATCGATGCCGCAACATTGTTGCCGAACCTTGCCGAAAGAGAGACCTTTTGACCTGGATGTGACCTTTGACCTTTTGACCCGACATTCATCCGCGCACTGCCGGTGATGCCGCGCACTTCCGGATAACCCGTGCGCGATGCGGCCGGGGTGGGGCGGGCCGGGCCGGGCCGGGCCGGGCCGGGCCCTACTTCTAAGGGGAACATTGGAACTCTTCTGTGTTCGAAGGTAGTTTTAGTGAAACCCGGAAGCAACGTCTGTGCGCAGAACCCACACCACCACCACCCAACCCCAACGAGGGACCCCTATTGGTGGGTCAAACACATCCCCACGCATCCCCCAACAGGCCTGCTTTCTATACTACGACCAGACTGCGCATGCGCAGATCTTTGAACACGGACCAACCCTAAGTCCAATCGGATGCTCCTCCACGAGAGCTTCAACATAAGACCTCAGACGACTCCATCGGACACATAGTGACTCCTGTCGGCGGCAAAATGTCTATTTCCATACACTTTCTCATGCGCATGCGCAGAATGACGTCAGTTCCACGTCACACGCACCCCGTCGGATACTCTCTCACGACTGCTTTACATTGATACCTCACTCGATCCCATCGGGCCAATAGGGGCCCACCTAAACCTCAACACGCCTATTTCTATACTACGGCCAGACTGCGCATGCGCAGACTATTGACAACGAACGACACACTAGCCCAGGCGGATGCTCCCTCACGACAGCTTCAAAATAAGACCTCATACGACACCATAGGATCCTTAGGGGCTCTCATAAACCCTAAAATGTCTATTTCCACACCCTTTTCCCAGAATTCCCTGTCTGCGCATGCGCAGAATGTGGACAACGGCCGAGACCCTAGTCCAATCGGATGCCCCCTCACATAGGCTTCACATTGATACCTCACTCAACTCCATCGGCTCATTAGGGGCTCACCTACATCCCAAAACGTCTATTTTCATACCCTTTCTCTATTGCGCATGCGCAGAATGACGGTATTCCGACCCCACAACCACCCAGTGGGATGCCCCCTCCCATAGGCTTCACATTGATACCTCACTCGACCCCATCGGTCCATTAGGGACCCACCTAGACCCCAAAACGTCTATTTCCATACACTTGGTCTACCGGGCATGCGCAGAATGACCATATTCCAACCCCACACCCAGCCTATCGGATGCCCCTCACATAGGCTTCACATTGATACCTCACTCGACCCCATCGGTCCATTAGTGGCTCCCCTAGATCCCAAAACGGCTATTTCCATACCCTTGGTCTACGGCGCATGCGCAGAATAACCCTATTCCAACCCCACACCCAGCCCATCGGATGCCCCCTGACATAGGCTTCACATTGATACCTCACTGGACTCCATCGGACCACTAGGGGCTACCCTAGATCCCAAAACGTCTATTTCCATACCCTTGGTCTACCGCGCATGCGCAGAATGACGATATTTCAACCACACACCCACCCCATCGGATGCCCCTTCACGAATGCTTCACATTGCTACCTCATACGACCCAATCGGTACACTAGGGATCCCTCTCGCCCCTGAAGATTGCCGGAGAGTGCCGGAGAATTTGGGACTACTTTCTGTCCGTGGAGGCAGACCGCATCACCACCAGACCGCATCACCGCGGAGGAATACACACGCCCGATTCACGCAGACCGGAAGTGACGTCATACATGACGTCACACTTTAGTCCATGTCCTATCATGTTCAGTCATATGGGACTGGTGGCGCCCCCTGGCGGAAAAAGGGGACCAAGAGTTACCTCCCTGGAAAACTTACCTCGAAATTGCCTTTCCCTACTACTTATGTACGATTAGGGATGACAAACATTTGTCTGTTAACCCTATCCAGCCTGGGTTTTTTGGGACCGGTCCAGGCCTTGGAGTGGGGGCACGGGCGTCCCCCCCCCCCTTAATTATTTTCTTACCCCTTGAGCTAGGGGCCGAAACTTACCACACTTTAATCTGATGTGAAATAAAATAGTTTTTGTCCACTTTTCATCGCAGAAAAGCAGAAATTTTGAAGAAATATGACAAAAACAAAACTTTTTGGTTCCTCACGTGGACGCCATCTTGAACTTACCCATGATCCTCTGCTCGGGGGTTATGCAAATAGGCTCAAAATGACCCCAATATAATACATTATAAAGTCACGGAGTTCCAGATCTCTATTTTTTGCCGTTCCGGAGATAGCGCAAAAGTTTGGCAGGCGAGGGGCAGTAGGGTTAATGCGATGCAACTGGGACTGTGCAGTTTATCAGAAAACACTCATTCAATAACCTAGTTGGATTCGCTATTACGATTGTGAATGGTTGAGCCAATATGGGCCTCCTAAACAGAAATAACAAGTCGAGTAGGTAACACGTCCTGGCCGAGCAATCTGTCTGAAAGCACATGTTACCTTCAGTTGTAAGATTTTGTCGACAAGTTATTCTTATTGTACAGGAAGCTCGCTGTATCTTGTAATATCGCAGCATATGTGACCGAGGCCGTAGGCCGAGGTCACATGTGCAGGGATATTACAAGATACCGCGAGTTTCCTGTACAATAAGGGTTTTAGCGCCCCGCCCATGTCCAGCCTTCATTGGTCACATCATATTCGTTAAGTCTACGACTTGCACGTGACTTTTCTGTCTGCGACATAAGAATGAAAAAGCAGTGGTTCATCTTATCCTCGGTCTGTTTGGACGTGTTCATCTCACGCTTTTCTTTCATCATGGAATTAGACGACGTTCAACTAACCCTTCTAGTGAATGATTTGGAAGCGGAATATTCTGTAATCCAGTTCATGGAATCTCCAGAATTGGATGATCTAAGTTTATCTCATACATTCGAAATGTACAAGATTGGACTGCAGCCGGATGACTACGAAAATTTTGACATTGCGTCTTCGACAGTGGAAACTGATACTGAAACTAAACTGGATAGTTTGCCTATGGACACCCAGCAACACGAAAACTCGCTTTTCAAAAACTGTGTTTGAAAAGGAAATCAAGGTCTTAATTGAAGGCCAAGTGTGTATACTGACAGGTCATATAGAGTGTTCGAGGACTGACAAAACTGCAGAAACATAACAGCTTAGCAGATTACTACTTTGACTGAAATGACTGTATTGGATTTTTCTGAGCAGATTTGTCGTTGAAATCAGGCGAAAAGATGGCGAGTGTTATTCATCGAAATCATTGTATTTTTTATGTTGTGGGATTCTACGTGAGCTACGAGATTTTTGTATTTTTGGGATGACTTTTCTTAATGATAAAAACAACAACCTGACACTCATTTTTATTATTGGAAGATCAGACATTCTTCTGGACGTTTTAAAAGGAAGCGATTCGCCTAAACCGTTCAATTATAATGCCTTTGTTCAAAATTTTGCTTGGACTACATCCCATTCTGTTTTTGAACATATATAACTCTGTTGATCATGTACGATGTTTAATGATAACGTGAAAGGAAACATTTTTACATTTCTCATGTAATTATTCAAACTACTCTCAAGATTTGTCTTCACCAATAGCGTCTTTATATTGCGCTGGATTGATCGATTACATCAAATTGTGGTAATCCACCATGTCTGAAGTTTAAATACAGTATCTTTTGCGATTGTTTTGAGAGCGTTTTATACTGTTACTGTATGCTTTCTGAAGTGAAATCGACTATTTCTTGACAAGTTGACATATGTAGGCCTACTGACATATCCGGTCGACTTTACTTGTTTTCTCTTTCCAGTTTGCAGCGAGCCTGCATCCTTATACTGTAAAAAATATTGTGCTAAACGTCTTGTGATGATGCTATTTACAGTACTAGAAATTACGTTGAAAACTATCAATTTGTGTTTATTTTTATGCCAAAAATGTGTCAGAATAAACATCGATAATTGAACGCTGCTTTCAAGGTAATTTCATGTGCTATGAAGATGCAACACAATTTGTTGAAACTGACAATATTTTTAGCAGTATACCGATGACCAGTTTTGTCAGTTTCTGTTTCCAGTTCAGGCACGTGCGTCATCCATTCAAAACAAACTGGTCACATGCTTGCAGTTATCATATGATAACCTCAAGCATGTGATTGAAGATATCATTGGTTATGTGGATTTATCAAAAGATTAGGATCAAAGTGCCGACACCGCATCGGTGCGCTAAGGATCGCTATTGCAGTTGGAATAAAGGTTGATATGAGGGAGCGTTGTTACTTTTTGCTAATTAACTTTTGATTCCTTCATAACCAATACCCCAAAACGCATGAATCTATCTATTATTCGATGTCCTAAAATTTATTTGCTATTTAAAGACTCAGTCAATGTTATTTCGACTAATGATCTTAGTCGGATAAATTAACACGCAATGCTTTCTTGTCGTTAGAATTACGGTTACAGCGGGCTTAACCATAACCATTCGTTTTTTGTCCCTTAGATATTGTGTTCACAGGCAAATATAATAACTGTGCACATTCTGACAACTTTGACGTTGAAAACAAAGTGAACTTGACCTGTATAAGGGCAGCGTTGTGCCAACAATCTAGTCACTTGATATTTTTGTTAATGAGATATTACGTTCACAAATCAGTGTACATTTACCTCTGTGACCTTTGAAACGAGGCCAATGTCCGTCCGTAGTGAACTTTTCCTAGAGACCATTAAACATGTCAAAAGACATCATTTTGCAGAACATCTAGTCTCTAGCTCAATTTGGACCTTAGATATTGTGTTCACAAGGAACTATGCCTGCTATATTGACATTTTGACCCAAGACCAATTTTGAGGTAATAGATGATCATATGTTACTCTTTGTGAGACGACACACTTGTGGATGTCATGTAATGTTGAATGGACTGGGACTAGCTACTGTGAAGCCACCCTATAAATACCGGATGAATATGTACCGTGTATATACTCTACTTTTACTCTCTGTTGATATTCAAGCAAATCCTTGGCCATGCTGGTTATGTAGCAGCAACAGCGAATCGTTTCAAAGTCAATTTCATGTGCATTATGCCATGAAATATTCATATGACATGTAAGTGTTGGAATCACAGGTGAATTGTGAAAATGGATCAGGATTCAGTGACGCCATTCGACTTCGTCATCTTTTAACCTGGTCAGTTGTTAACCCCCCCACCCCCCCCTCCCCCCAATATTGTCCCTTCTTCCTCTTGAACTATAAATCTCGTAAAATTTCAATACATCGTAATCTCTTTGTCACCTATGTCCTGTTTGTTTCTTTGCTCTCATTAACTTTTTACCTCGATGATTCTAATACCGGGTGAAAATTTTCTATTGTGGTTCATTTTAATACCGGTCGTTGTAAGAGGTATATGCTCCATATACAGTTTTGCTCTGCTGATATTTAATACTTTCTAATTCTATTGAACACCGATCTTCATTGTACCGTATCCAGGCACGTACCCCTTTTACATACTCGAGGCGCAGTCACTCTTTGTCCACGAATCCACGTATTAAACGACGTATCAATGTTCAAAACTATAAACTATAGGAAGCAGAACTATATGATTCAGCACAGCTATTATATGGCAATCGTCAAACCAATACAGACGTATACTATATAACCATGTATTTACATGGACAATATTCGAAGGATACGTATAAGGGGCGGAAACTAAATTTTGGAGATGACAAGTTACATTGTACATCTACAACTTAACTATATCATATTATTGAGATTGATGAGACGATGAATTAAAATACTCCGGTGACGTAACAATGACGTTATCAAGCCGGAAGTATACTTATATATTCAGCATGGAAAATATTTGCAAGAGTCGAACTCTAACCATAGCCGATATCGAAATCGAAAAATATGGGACGCCACTCTAGTGCTGATGTATTATGTCAAAGATACTAAAAATCAAAGGGACGAAGATCACAAACTCAAGCTGGATAGTAATTCATATCTTATACATTGACTCTTAATATAATATTTGAAAATAATATACATTAACATGCTCCATATCCATGAATCATTGCTATAAAATCTACACTAATCATAAATATATACGTATGTAAAAATAAAGCTGCTAGAAATATATACACATCTATGTAAAATCTACACCAACATTAATTTTGCACTTAACATAATATAATATCCACATCCACATACACATCTACATATCCACATGCCAACATCCACATATCCGCATCTGTACATCCACATATCCATATACCGACATATCCCCATTCACGCGTACATATCTACATATTTAAATTCACATCACTAACTACATCCACATAGGAGCATAATTTTATATATTTCTCGATTATTATCTCGACGGGATCGTGCACCATTCGAAAATTCAGATGCACCTTTATTTGAACAAAATCGTTCCCAATCGGTGGCTCCCTTGCCCCATAACCGGAGCAGCGGGCCCGAGAGGACACACTCATCCCAAGAACTTGACCCAAATATGGGCGGCAGTTAACGGATTTCTCAATCTGGCAAAATCCGCTGAATCATCTGACCCAATTAACCAAAGATTGGCTTATATCAAGAAAATCCACTGATTTTCTTAACCATGCCATGTCTCAGGTTTACCCTTGAATATCATAGTTTTGCTGGCGGTTAATGGTGAAGTATTCTGGATGAAGTATCATCAAGTTTTGAGTATGACTATTAATTGGTACATTGTGAAAACTGCAGAGGGGTTGAAACGTGTTTCAGGGCATTTTTGTCCCCGGTCGTTTCAATGGAAATAGAAAGCCAAATTCCCTCTGATCCAAATTGGATTTACTATACAAGATTGCACAATCTATGTTGTCCGTGTATTAGAAAGACTATGCAAGTTGATAGATATATTTTATACATCATGGACACGCGAAGATACAATGATCAGGATGAAAGTTCAAGGTCAAAAATCTTATCATACCTTTGCCAAGTAACAGGTTTGTGGATGGGTGAAAACTGTTTTTTTTAAGTATGGGAGCTATTCTTGTGACAGAGACTATAGATCTGTGTCCATTTACTGAATCTCAGTAAAATAGTTGAAATACATGTACATACACATTTCTTAGAGTAACACAAACGCATAGCGTTCAGGTTTTCGCACTGTTCATTCTTGCGAAACATCATTGACAATTATGACAGACAGGTGGATAGAAAATATTGACAAGGTTTACTTACAAGAGATTACTGTCGCACATGTATATTTAGAGCTGTGTAAAGCTTTGACACAGTTAAACATGGTATGTTGCTACGTAAAATGCCACATTATAGTTTTTAGAACGATACGCTCTCCTGGCTTAGTTCTTACTTAAGATAGCCCAAACAAGTAGTTTGGGAGGGCATTATGTCATTATGATTGCTCCCATAGTGTTCTAGGAAACTAGGTATGCAAGTAACTGGGTGATCATCTTTACTTTTCAGCCCGAAACTTTTGTATAAATATCGATGATCCATCAAAAGAACATTTTCTAGAAATTGATTTTTTTTTATTATCGACCCGAACCCAATCAGCCGAGTTTTGAAACGATACGGTCGATTGGTCAGCAGATGATACACCGTGATTGGTGACAGAAGGTTATTATAGTTTCCACATGTTTTCATGTGATTATCGCAATAAAAGAGCGGCAGAAATAGCAATGCTACGTCTTAGTAACCGCCGTATTGTAGTATCAATGTGACGTGACGCGGGTAACCTTTCCTCTGCAGCCATAAGGTTGCCTTTTAGTCGCCAAACGTTTCCAACTCTTACATATCTGAATGAAACATGTCTACTTCGTATCAGTTCATCTTCACAAGTCCAGGTAAATCCTAAATCCTCGCAGAGGGTTTACCTGGACATTTTTGGTGATTCTATTGAGTTCTTGAGTGGACGCCTCTATTATACATCTCGCACATTTCATCCCCCGCGATGTCGGTATTTGCTTCCACTTCCGATTTCGATTTCCGCTTGACATCAAAGTAGTTTGGCCCGCGATGAAATTGAAACCTGTCACATCTCATACCTCGCAGCGGATTGGCCTAATCAACTAGCTTAGCGCGTTCACTGATTGGGTTGATTCAGGGGAAACCCCTTGATTTATTTATATCCAGAACTCGTATGGCTAACTAACCAAGCCAGTGTATCGATCCCAACAGATCGATCGATACACTGACTCGCGAGGATGTATCGGTTCAGCATCACTATTTATTAACCTGATAACCATGTTGTAGTCAACTATGCCCTTTTCGGAATGTTGTTAGATGCTTATCGTGATAAGAAATATACTTGCTAAGATCAAGGCTAAATGTACCAAAGTTCCATTCTAATATGTTTTTGGAATATAAAAAATCACGCACAATTCATCTGAGAAAAATTAAAGCTGACAGGGAAATGAATTCCGTCAACGAAGGAATCGTTTAATTATTTTGAGCATTTATCTAAACGTGATGCGTGCACAATTATCAAAGTGCAATATTAAACATCAAAATTCCTCATCTTGGGCCCAATTTACCTTCATTTGCGATCCAGAGATTGTTTTCTACAGACCAAAAGACCTATTCAGCTGTAAGGGATCCATTAGAAATTTACTTGGAAGGAAGGCAATTACACTGAACTCTAGTCCAAATTGATTGGCCATATGATGGAGATTTATTTGACAAGAGTGCATTTTGAATAAGATCAGAAAATCTCTCATAGTTTAGCAATTTATCAATGACACTCTAGTAGAAATGTTACTTAAGCGAACTAATAAATAACAGTATGAAAGTCATACTTTAAATTTGATGAGGAATTACTCACATGAGTAACAGTCACACGCCCAAATACAGCACTTCTGACGATAACCAAAGTGACCATTTTGAATTTAGCGGTAAGTACATGTAATTATGCAGTGATAGTAAAGTACCTGAAGTTATCATAGCACTCAGTTTATAGATTTTATCATTCTCATTCATCCCCGCGCAATGGGGAGCAGTGTATTTTTAGCTGAAACTCACTGTTGGCAGCTAATTACCTTAAACAGCTAAACTACAATTACTAACTTTGTCATTATCAAATGTAGTTGTTACTAAGAGATATATAGTGTACATGTAATAGATAAAGACTGAACTATTCATTAACTCTTTGTCCAGTAATCTGAATTATGTACTGAACATATATGATTACAAGGAAAAAATCAATATAAAATGGTGCCTTGAATTTAGATGACAATCTGGAGCTTTATTTCCCAGAAATAACTAAGAATGCTTCTCGAGCCATCTAGGACTCCAGAACTTCCAGGATCCTAGTCCTAAAGTGCTAGGATTGTATTTTTCCAGCTGATAATGGCCTGGAAGTGTGAATATGTGGCCTGGAAATAGCCTGGAAATGGCCTGGAAATTGACAATGGCCAAGGTGCACGAACCCTGGGTGACACAAAAGTATTGGGTCAGTCTTTGACATTCATTGTTGTAGAAAATATGGCTAATGATCTGATAGGTCAGCATAGAATAAAAGATAATAACAGTCTCTCGTGTTGCAAAATTTGCCACGAAGATCTCATCGTGAAACATATTCTTATCGACTGTATAGATTTTAAGATTGTAAAAGATTCTTTTTATCGAACGTCTAGTCTTTAGAAGATCTTTTTCGTCGGGTGAAAGAAGACTGTATCTTAGGCTATTTGAGAGAAATCGGTTTGTTGTATAGGTTTTAATGTGCAGGGGTCGAAATGCTTTTTGAAAATTACTTGTCACTGTGACAGGTAACTATTTTTTTCCATGTCACTCTGGTACTTCAGCTTGTCGCCCCTACTCTCCATTTTTCCAGTCATTGAAAGATTTGAACACACGTTTTTTTTTCTCGCTCGGTAGATGTTTATGACACTGACAGATTTGTGTCCTTCCTCTAGCTATGCATTGCCAAGATCAATGTCCTCACTGTGATGTTGACTCGGTCCGCTCATTTCTCTCACTAGACTGTAGTTACTATTAGGGAGTTCAGTGTAAAATATCAACAGAATATTCAATTATGAGATTAAATATGCTGGAACGATATTTTCTTAAAGATCATAACAGCAAGGGAGTTTTAGCCACTTTTTCATTTGGGTAACCCTGATTGAAAACTGTTGCAAATTGAGTTTTTGGGAAATTTTGAAATTTTGTTTTGCCCCAAAACAATTTTTGTTGATAAGAAAATGCACGCCAAACATGCGTGAAAAAAATTAAGTTATAGTGAATAAATATTGAGTTTTTCAATAGATAAGTCGAGTTCCCAAAATGAAAATGTTGAATTGTCGTGACAAATTATCAAGAAAAGTCATTGTTGTTGTTGTTGTCTTTACTCGATCACCTTGCGATTGTTAGCGCTTGTCCGCTTGTCTGGAGCAAGTAAAAATCGGCACGGGAAACGCAACGTTCATTTTGGCGTCCCATGTTGGCAAGCACAATTTTCGTCCAATTAAAATATTCACTGGCAAAGTTTTATTGAGCTTGTATTCTCTGAAATAAAAGTAGGAATCACTCAACTTGTTCTGGTTTCGCTTTCGACTTGATGTTGCCAGGCATGAACAGTCGATAGAAATATAGGCTGATTGCGCCAGATCGTGCCAGTCAAAATAGCGAAGTTCGATTTATTTATCAATTACTTTTACCTTTCAAACGGATGGTGTTCAAATCTTGCGGGAGATTAATACTGGAGTTTGATGTACGCGATCTCTCGTGTTGTATGGCGGTCGAGATGAACGACTAAGTGAACATAATGTCCGATGTAAATAAAACTAAACTCAACAACTGTTTCAAGAAACACAATTCAGTCCTGGTAGGCCTGTATTAGATCGTAATTCGGTATTTTTAGGACAGAATAGTTACTTGTCGCGGCGACAGGTGGCATTTTAATTTAGTTGTCACTTGTGAAAATGACTTGTTGGCGACATATACATGTAGACAGGCGTTATTTCGAGCGTTGATGTGTGTATGTTTTAATGTGTTGGATTACTTAGTTATTAACTTGAATACTTAGAATTTTGTTTGATTGCAGCTATATAGCTGAAATATTGCTGAATGCGACGTTAAACCTTAATTGCAAAAATACTGTTATACGACCACTTTCTAAATGACAGAAAAAAATCTTCTCGTCGTTTTAATATTTCGTTTAATATTGGGAGAGGTCATGCGGTCACGAATGCATTTTGTATCTTCTAATAATAAGGAGGTTAATTTTCGTTATTGCAAATCCGCTGTCAGTTATACCATGTCAGACGATCCATAGCTAGTTGTGATGTACAGTCTCGATCACAATGGTTGAAACATTGATAAAAAAATTGGCAGAAGAGCGTAGTTCTGGCGAATCAGATTGATACTTGAGTATTTCTTCAGAAAAAAAAAATAAAATAAAAAATTCGAAAATTCTGACCGAAAAAACTTCCAAATATCTTCTTTTTAAAAATGACGTCACAGTGACGTCATCATGGCGGCCATCTTGGATTTTTTTACATTGTCTTCTAGAGCTTGATCCAGAGATATAGTGTGGTGAGTTTCAGCCCTCTAGCCTTAGCGATAGCAAAAATATGTAGGAGGGGAGCACTTTCCGCACACCCCCTACTGTGGTGCACCTCAAATCGCCCAGGTCAGATAGGGTTAAGAGAATGATCTTAGTCGGATAAATTAACACGCAATGCTTTCTTGTCGTTAGAATTACGGTTACAGCGGGCTTAACCATAACCATTCGTTTTTTGTCCCTTAGATATTGTGTTCACAGGCAAATATAATAACTGTGCACATTCTGACAACTTTGACGTTGAAAACAAAGTGAACTTGACCTGTATAAGGGCAGCGTTGTGCCAACAATCTAGTCACTTGATATTTTTGTTAATGAGATATTACGTTCACAAATCAGTGTACATTTGCCTCTGTGACCTTTGAAACGAGGCCAATGTCCGTCCGTAGTGAACTTTTCCTAGAGACCATTAAACATGTCAAAAGACATCATTTTGCAGAACATCTAGTCTCTAGCTCAATTTGGACCTTAGATATTGTGTTCACAAGGAACTATGCCTGCTATATTGGCATTTTGACCCAAGACCAATTTTGAGGTAATAGATGATCATATGTTACTCTTTGTGAGACGACACACTTGTGGATGTCATGTAATGTTGAATGGACTGGGACTAGCTACTGTAAAGCCACCCTATAAATACCGGATGAATATGTACCGTGTATATACTCTACTTTTACTCTCTGTTGATATTCAAGCAAATCCTTGGCCATGCTGGTTATGTAGCAGCAACAGCGAATCGTTTCAAAGTCAATTTCATGTGCATTATGCCATGAAATATTCATATGACATGTAAGTGTTGGAATCACAGGTGAATTGTGAAAATGGATCAGGATTCAGTGACGCCATTCGACTTCGTCATCTTTTAACCTGGTCAGTTGTTAACCCCCCCACCCCCCCCTCCCCCCAATATTGTCCCTTCTTCCTCTTGAACTATAAATCTCGTAAAATTTCAATACATCGTAATCTCTTTGTCACCTATGTCCTGTTTGTTTCTTTGCTCTCATTAACTTTTTACCTCGATGATTCTAATACCGGGTGAAAATTTTCTATTGTGGTTCATTTTAATACCGGTCGTTGTAAGAGGTATATGCTCCATATACAGTTTTGCTCTGCCGATATTTAATACTTTCTAATTCTATTGAACACCGATCTTCATTGTACCGTATCCAGGCACGTACCCCTTTTACATACTCGAGGCGCAGTCACTCTTTGTCCACGAATCCACGTATTAAACGACGTATCAATGTTCAAAACTATAAACTATAGGAAGCAGAACTATATGATTCAGCACAGCTATTATATGGCAATCGTCAAACCAATACAGACGTATACTATATAACCATGTATTTACATGGACAATATTCGAAGGATACGTATAAGGGGCGGAAACTAAATTTTGGAGATGACAAGTTACATTGTACATCTACAACTTAACTATATCATATTATTGAGATTGATGAGACGATGAATTAAAATACTCCGGTGACGTAACAATGACGTTATCAAGCCGGAAGTATACTTATATATTCAGCATGGAAAATATTTGCAAGAGTCGAACTCTAACCATAGCCGATATCGAAATCGAAAAATATGGGACGCCACTCTAGTGCTGATGTATTATGTCAAAGATACTAAAAATCAAAGGGACGAAGATCACAAACTCAAGCTGGATAGTAATTCATATCTTATACATTGACTCTTAATATAATATTTGAAAATAATATACATTAACATGCTCCATATCCATGAATCATTGCTATAAAATCTACACTAATCATAAATATATACGTATGTAAAAATAAAGCTGCTAGAAATATATACACATCTATGTAAAATCTACACCAACATTAATTTTGCACTTAACATAATATAATATCCACATCCACATACACATCTACATATCCACATGCCAACATCCACATATCCGCATCTGTACATCCACATATCCATATACCGACATATCCCCATTCACGCGTACATATCTACATATTTAAATTCACATCACTAACTACATCCACATAGGAGCATAATTTTATATATTTCTCGATTATTATCTCGACGGGATCGTGCACCATTCGAAAATTCAGATGCACCTTTATTTGAACAAAATCGTTCCCAATCGGTGGCTCCCTTGCCCCATAACCGGAGCAGCGGGCCCGAGAGGACACACTCATCCCAAGAACTTGACCCAAATATGGGCGGCAGTTAACGGATTTCTCAATCTGGCAAAATCCGCTGAATCATCTGACCCAATTAACCAAAGATTGGCTTATATCAAGAAAATCCACTGATTTTCTTAACCATGCCATGTCTCAGGTTTACCCTTGAATATCATAGTTTTGCTGGCGGTTAATGGTGAAGTATTCTGGATGAAGTATCATCAAGTTTTGAGTATGACTATTAATTGGTACATTGTGAAAACTGCAGAGGGGTTGAAACGTGTTTCAGGGCATTTTTGTCCCCAGTCGTTTCAATGGAAATAGAAAGCCAAATTCCCTCTGATCCAAATTGGATTTACTATACAAGATTGCACAATCTATGTTGTCCGTGTATTAGAAAGACTATGCAAGTTGATAGATATATTTTATACATCATGGACACGCGAAGATACAATGATCAGGATGAAAGTTCAAGGTCAAAAATCTTATCATACCTTTGCCAAGTAACAGGTTTGTGGATGGGTGAAAACTGTTTTTTTTAAGTATGGGAGCTATTCTTGTGACAGAGACTATAGATCTGTGTCCATTTACTGAATCTCAGTAAAATAGTTGAAATACATGTACATACACATTTCTTAGAGTAACACAAACGCATAGCGTTCAGGTTTTCGCAGTGTTCATTCCTGCGAAACATCATTGACAATTATGACAGACAGGTGGATAGAAAATATTGACAAGGTTTACTTACAAGAGATTACTGTCACACATGTATATTTAGAGCTGTGTAAAGCTTTGACACAGTTAAACATGGTATGTTGCTACGTAAAATGCCACATTATAGTTTTTAGAACGATACGCTCTCCTGGCTTAGTTCTTACTTAAGATAGCCCAAACAAGTAGTTTGGGAGGGCATTATGTCATTATGATTGCTCCCATAGTGTTCTAGGAAACTAGGTATGCAAGTAACTGGGTGATCATCTTTACTTTTCAGCCCGAAACTTTTGTATAAATATCGATGATCCATCAAAAGAACATTTTCTAGAAATTGATTTTTTTTTATTATCGACCCGAACCCAATCAGCCGAGTTTTGAAACGATACGGTCGATTGGTCAGCAGATGATACACCGTGATTGGTGACAGAAGGTTATTATAGTTTCCACATGTTTTCATGTGATTATCGCAATAAAAGAGCGGCAGAAATAGCAATGCTACGTCTTAGTAGCCGCCGTATTGTAGTATCAATGTGACGTGACGCGGGTAACCTTTCCTCTGCAGCCATAAGGTTGCCTTTTAGTCGCCAAACGTTTCCAACTCTTACATATCTGAATGAAACATGTCTACTTCGTATCAGTTCATCTTCACAAGTCCAGGTAAATCCTAAATCCTCGCAGAGGGTTTACCTGGACATTTTTGGTGATTCTATTGAGTTCTTGAGTGGACGCCTCTATTATACATCTCGCACATTTCATCCCCCGCGATGTCGGTATTTGCTTCCACTTCCGATTTCGATTTCCGCTTGACATCAAAGTAGTTTGGCCCGCGATGAAATTGAAACCTGTCACATCTCATACCTCGCAGCGGATTGGCCTAATCAACTAGCTTAGCGCGTTCACTGATTGGGTTGATTCAGGGGAAACCCCTTGATTTATTTATATCCAGAACTCGTATGGCTAACTAACCAAGCCAGTGTATCGATCCCAACAGATCGATCGATACACTGACTCGCGAGGATG